>JAJEJO010004485.1:163247-319492 GCA_020662805.1 Glaucomys volans
GCTTGGATTATAGGCGTGCGTCACCACACCCGGCTAGATGCACTTTCAACTTAATATTTTCAACTTAGGATATGTTCAATGACTGCTTTTATCAGTTCTAATATCACATGAGAGTTGGACTGATCATCAGCTGCCAAACATTAGCTACTAAATATTGGGCAAATCACAGAATCTTGATATTTTCATATATGAAGTTAATTTCTCTTTTAAAATGTTTATTATTATTATTTATTTGCAAAAATTTATGAGATACAGTGTAATAATTCATTACGTATATACAGTGCATAATGATCAAACCAGGCTTGTTACCATTTCCATCTCCTCAATTCTTTAAAAAATTTTAAGTAACATAACAATTATACATATTTATGGGTTATAGTATATTTCAGTACATGTATACAAAAAGGAATGATCAAACTAGGGTAAATAACATTTCCATCTTCTTATCTTTACTTTGTAGCTTTCATGCTCCTCAATTCCAGTTATTCGTAAAATATTTAATAGGATACCGTGAACTGCAGTTACTTCATGTGCTATAGAACACTAGAGCTCATTACATCTTATCTTACTGTGAATGTATCATCCAACTTCCCTCTACCCATTTCTCAGCCTCTAGTAATCACTATTATACATTCTGATCTGTTTCTTTTAATATCCACATGTAAGAAAGAACTTGCAGTATTTATCTTTCTGTGTCTAACTCATTTCACTTAACATAATGTTCCCCAGTTTGGTCCATTTTGCTGAACATGATGGGATATTGTTCTTTTAATGGCCAAGTAATATTTCACTGTGTATATAGTATGCATGTGTGGACATATATAGTACCTTTTCTTTATTCATTCATCTGTAGGTGGACATTGGGGTTAACACCATTTCTTAACTATGTGAATAGTGCAGCAATAAACATGACATGCAGGTATCTCTAGTATGCTGATAGTTTTTCCTTTGGATATATTCTCAGAAGTAGGATAGCTGGATCATATGATAGAGTTCCTTTTTCTCCAGTGCATAATCTTTTTCCTTTTCTCCTCCCCAGCATTTGTTACACTGTTAGTTTTTTACTTTTTTTTTTTTTTTTTTTGATAACAGATGTTCTAGCTGGGGTGAGATAATCTCACTGAGATTTTGATTTTCATTTCCCTGATGATTAACAAGACAGCATTTTTGCATAAATTAGCTGTCCATTTGAAATTTTTTTCTTTGGAGAAATGTCCATTCTCATGCTCTCTTTTTAATTGGATTATGTGAGGTTTATTATTGTTGTCATTTTTTAAGTTCCTTCCTTATATATTGTGGATACTAATCTTTGTCAGATGAGTATTTTCCATATAACTTTTTTTCTCGTTCTGTTGACTATCTTTTCACTGTGTTGATTGTTTTCTTTGATGAACAGAAGTTTGCTATAACCCCATTTGTCTAGATTTTCTTTTGTTTCCTGTGCTTTGGGGATCTTATTCAAACGCTCATTGCCTGGGGACTGATGTCTTAAAATTTCTCCATTATGTATTTTTTGGGGGTGGGGAGGTTATTTCTTATTTAATATTTAGTAGCTTCATAGCTTCAGGTCTTATATTTAGAATTTGACACATTTTGAGTTGATTTTTGTACAGAGTGAGAAATAAGGGTCAAGTTTCAATGTTTTGCCCATGAATATCCAGTTTTTCCAGCATCAATACCAATTTTTGAAAAGACCATTGGCAGACTCAGTAAAGACTTAGTTGGCAGAAAATGGGGTTATTTCCCAGTACTCCATTCTGTCCCATTGGTTTCTGTCTTTTTTTATGTCAATACCATGATGTTTTGACTATTAGAGCTTTAATTGATTTTGGCAACCAATAGAAAATTAGCAATGATTGTCTTTCTAGCACTCGGAAATCACACCAAATGTAATTTTAACTCAATCATTATCTTCATTAGATGGACAAGGTATTGAATCCCTGCTATGTTACAGGTATCATTAATTGCTAGGTATATAATGGTGAGGAAAAAGAAATGGTTTAGATCCTCCAAAGTTTAAAACCTAGTGGAGAGACAGACAAGAAAGAGCTATATAATTACAAAATATAATTGTAAAATGATCAAATCCCATGAAGATAATAGGCAGGTACTATGATAGTAAACAACATAAAGACACAGTTAAGTGGGACAATTGATGGAGACTTGCCTGAAGAGGCGTTATTTAGGTCAAGATTTAAAGGATAGGAGAGTATCAGCTATACCACAAAACTAGAAGTACAGTCCACATGGTGGCAAGGATTGAATGTTGGAAAGAGCTGTGTTTGCTAGAAAGTAAAGAGGGCAGTGTGCCAAGTATGGTCGGGATAACTGCTCAGCAAACGGCTGATCAAATCCTTTGTTTCTGGAGGAGTTTGGATTTTTATTTAACCTGCAATAAGAAATATTTTTGAATGGTTTTAAAGAAGCACAATGCTTCTATATGATGAATGATTATGGCAGGTAGAGGAGGAAGCCAAGGAGGAAACCTGGAGAAGATCATTGCAATAATCTCAGGAAGAGATGACTGTGCCCTTGACTAGGATGACAGAAGTAGAAATAAGGAGAAGTAGTGGATTGAAGGTATAATTTAAAGGCATAATCCATGATTTACTGAAGGGCAGGGTATGAATTACAATGGAGAATTACTTCTGGGCTCAATTTTAAGCAACTGTCTGGTTGATATACCACATAAGAGGGGAGAAAAATGAGAAAAGTTTTCAGAGGGAAATTCTGCTTTAGGTATATTAAGTTTGGGACAGCATGGGGCATCTAAGAGGAGATGTTAAAAAGTTAGAAGATTCATTTACATCCTTGAGAGAGTTTCTACAAGGTGGCACAGGGAGGAAGGAGCTTCTACACAGTGGACAGGGGAGAACTGCACTGAGATAGACATGTGGAAATCTGAAGAGGATTCAGATTATTCAGGAGAACACTGATTGTCATAGGCATGTGATACCTGATTTTTTCTCCCTCTCAGAACTAGGAGGAAAAAAAGTTGAAAGGATTAGAGACAATGGTTCTTGGAGCTTACATAGAGCTGGGAATAGTTCTTCTCATACCAACTAGACAGGAGAACCTTAGGATTCGAGGGCATTGGGTAAGCACTCTGGAGGATCTTTTCCCAACAATGGGATTTGTCCTTGACTAACACCGCTCTGGTCCCCACCTAACAAATTTATAAAGTAAGAATACAAAGGATCAAATTGTTTCCAAATAAATTAACTATTCCCCAGAACAAAGCTCAAAAATATTTATGGGAATACAAAAATCCAGCATCCAACAAGGTAAAATGCATAACATCCAGTATCTAATAAAAAATTACCAAAGAAGCAGAGAAATATGACTCATTTACAAGAAATTTTTTTAAAAATTAAGAATAAAATTAATCAACTACATCCAACCCAGAAATGACCCAGACATTAGGGTTAGAACACAAGAATATTTTCCCACATTTTACAAAATTGAAGTGGAGATATGGAAGATAGGAAAATGACAAAATAAAACTTTCAGAGACAAAAACTGTAATGACCAAGATAAAAACGTTATACATCAAATTAGATGGACAGCAGATTAGTCATTATAGGAGAAAAGACAGTGGACTTGGAAATATGGCAATGGGAATAATCAAAATAAAATGTTAAAAAAAGAATTTAAAAATAGAGCTTCAGTGAACTAACTTAAAAATTCATAAGGAAATGCAAAGACCTAGATTAGCCAAAACAACTTTAAAAAAAGGTAACAACTTTAACACAACCTGATTTCAAGATAGATAAAATAAAGGCAGTGTGGTTTCGGCATGAAAATAAACAAATCTATGGAACAGGATGGAGGGTGCAGAAATAAAACTTCCCATATATAGATAATGATCATCTTGACAAATATGAAGAGGCAGTTCAGTTGAGAAAAGATTCTCTTTCAAAAAATAATTCTGGAACAATTACATATGAATATTCAGGAAAACTAATATATATCTCAAACCATAAACAAAAATTAATTCAAAATGCACCCAGGCCTAAACATAGAATGTAAAATTTTAAAAGTTCTGAAAGAAAATATACAGGAAAAATCATTGCAACCCTTGTTTAGGCAAATGATTTTCAGATATGACACCAAAAGCATGATGCAAAAGCCAGAAAAATGGTCAGTTTTACGTCATCAAAATTAAAGATGTCTGTTCCTTGAAAGATAATGAAGAGAAAACCCTGAATGGAAGAAAGCATTTGCAAAGCATGTATCTCCTACAGAAGTTGTATCCAGGAAAAACAATTATATTCCATTTTTTTTCAAAACTCAAAATTAAGTCAATAATCCACCCAACTTAAAAATGGACAGAAGAGTTGAATAAACACTTTCCCCAAAATGAATACAGACAGCAAATAGACACAGAAAATACATTCACCATTGTTGGCTATTAGGGATATGCAAAGGAAAATCACATGAGACAACAATACACATCTATGAGAATTAAAATTATAATACTAGCCACATCAAGTGTTGGCAAGGATGGGGAGCAAAAACCACAGTTTAGGAAAAAGAATGAATATAAAGGTCACAGAGGTTGCCAAGTAACCAGCTATCTTGAAGGGATTTGTATTCCTTCTGGTACAACCTGCAGAGAATGAAATGATGATCAGATGCTTCAAATTTGATTTTCGATTTAAACAATTTAAGAAAACTGTATAGTTTTTCTTGACTCCTTCATCCTAAACTTTTACATCTTGGTACTTCTTAAGACTATACCATGGATCCCCTTCTCTTTTCTGACTAATCTCTCCCTAGGTGGTTTCATTCATTCACAAAAGTTTAACACATTGAGGAGGACTAAATTTTTTTTTTGGTGGGGGGTACTGGGGATTGAACCCACGGATACTTTACCACTGAGCTGCTGCATCCCCAGACCTTTTTTATTTATTTACTTTTTATGAGATAGGGTCCTGCTGAGATTTTTAGGGCCTCATTAAGTTGTTGAGGCTGGCCTTGAACTTGCAATTCCCCAGTCTCAGCCTCTCAAGTTGCTGGGATTACAGGCATGCACCACTGCACCCAGGTGAATTTATATTTTAGCAACCACTACTCTAAATTTATGGTTCTACTTTTTCCTCCTTTTCCTCCTCCTCTTTCTCAACTCACCTTTTCTTCTTATAGCTTAATAGAAAAATAAGTGACATACAATACAATGCACATTTTTAAATTATACAATTCATAAGTTTTGACTTTTGTGTTCAGCGGTGAAACTATCACCACAAGCAGAACAATGAATATAATGATTGTCTGAAAGATTCTTGGAGCCTTCTACAATTTCTCCCATTCTCCCCATTCCCCCACAAGTACCTAGGCAACAAAAATCTTCTTTATGTTATTATACATTAGCTTATATATTCTAAAATTTCATATAGATGAAATAATTTGATATAAGTGAAATGTTCCTGTAGTATTCAGAAACTTTCAAGACTATAGGTGACAAAAGAAGGGAGGGGAGGGGGCATTGGGTCGGGAATGATAGAACGTTTGGACATTATTACTCTATGTGCGTATATGATTACATTACTGATGTAACTCTACGTCATGTACAACCAGAAGAATGAGAACTTATACTCCATTTATGTATGATGTGTCAAAATGCATTCTACTGTCATGTATAACTAATTAGAAAAAAACTTTAAAAATACATAATACTGATTTAAAAAAAAAGAAAAAATACAAACAAGCAAGGTTAAACAGTCATATGAAAAAATTCTAATACTTTTTACCTGGCTTTTTTCACTCAATGTATCTTTTGACATTCAACCATATTTTGCACGCATCACCAATCCATTCCTTCATATTGAGCAGTGGTATTCCACATATTGTAGGAATATGCCATGTTCCCTTACTCAGAATGAACCTTATTCATTCACCAATGGGCGTTTGTACCTTTCCAGTTTGGGGCTATTAGAAATAAAGCTGCCATGGCCATTTTAATACAAGCCTTTGTATCGACATATGTTTTGACTTCTCTTGGAAAAAAATACCTAGGAATGGAATGACTGGATTGTATGTTAGACATATGTTTAAATTTTTAGAAAGTTGGCAAACTGTTTCCTAATGTGGTTGTACCACTTTTCATTCCCAAAATGTACATCTTAAATATGCACAGCATATTAAATGTCAATTATTCTTTGATTAAGCTGATAAAAGAAGAAAGTGGATGAGAAGTAGAAGGTAGAAGAAGAGGAGGAGGAAGAGAAATTAGAACCATGAGTTTGGCGTAGAGGTGTTTTCTAGAAATATGAATTCACGCCTCATCAATGTACAGACGATAATTCAAGCTTTGAGAACGATAATAAGAAAAGATTATTTGGATATACCGTACCCTTAAGAAATACCAAAATGGAGAAGTTTAGGACATAGAGAGTCATGACAAACTGCAATTTTCTCAAGTTGTTTAAATCTAAAATCAAATTTGAAGCATTTGATCATCATTTTGTTCATGCAAGTTGTACCAGTAGGAATACAAATCCTCATAAGACAGTTTGTAAATTGACAACTTTTGTGACATTTTGTACTTGGTTCTGTTTCTAAACCATAGCATTTAACATTATTACTGATTTTAATTTACAGAAGTTGTCTCCCCCAAGTCCCAGTGTCAGTATTTATATAAGTTCCATTCAAAATTGTCTATCAGAGGGAAAATATTTCCTGCATTTCTATGATATATGTTAGCATATTCTGAAGAAGATTCATTCTAACTTAATGTTAAATTAAACATTATACATGGCATGTATCATCAACAGAGTACAGAATATAAAATATTCACAGAAAAAAATTTAAACTTTTATGGTATAAATTTAAATTTATAATGGTATTCGATGGGTATTTATTAAAAAATTTAACCAGTACAACCAGTAAATTAAATTCATTAGAGCTCAAAAATAATTAAATATTGGTGTGTATGCTTAAGGTAAATTATTTGAAGTGGCTACTTCTATTGATTTTATGTTTATTTCTATTTCGTCATTGTAAAGTTATAGCCTTGAAACTTTTTAAAATACTACAGAAGCATTTCAGCATTTAAATTCTTGAATTTATATCAGAAATGAAATTTTATTTCCAAAAATGGAAAAGTCCCATGAGTCTGTTCCCTTCACTTTTTCTTTTATTCAGACCCATCACTGAGCCTCTCCCAGCCCATCACCAAATGCTTCATAAGTGTTTATGATTGCTGATTCTTCTTCTCATCCTTTCAGCCATATCAGCCTTCCAAGAATGCTCTCTTAAAGCCCACCATGAAATCTCAGTGGCCAGCATCCCTGAGCACTTTTGTGTTCTCCCATCATTTAAGATTGTTGCAACATTGGATGCCGCAGTTGCTGTACTCTTTCCAAACCTCCCCACCCCAGTGTTTTTCTTCCGGGATACTACCTCCCCTTTTTTTTTGCTGACTATTCCTTTTCAGTTTCTGAGTTTTCCTTCTCAGTTTTAATTGTGAATTTGCACGGTTCTATTTTCTACCCTCTTCTTTCTCTGTCTTCTTCCTGGACAGTCTTATCCCTACCCATGTTTTTAGCTCCTCCCTCCCAAGTTATTTGCCTTTCCACTAAATAAATATTATTCTCCCTCTGAGAGCCAAAACACACTTGCCTGCCTCAGTTTCTTGGTTAACTTCTACTGGACCTGGAAGAATCAGGTCAAGAAAGTATGTAATTCCTAACAGCTTAGAAGGCATATTTATTCAACAATAAGCAAATCTGTTCAAAAGTATAAACTTTACCAAATAAAGTAGCAACCAGACAATCCATTCCAATTTTTAACAAATTTACTTGAGGAGTAGTTTGCAGTTGTTGGTCACTGGGCAGTGCATAAAAGCTGTGGGAAACAGCACTAAGAGTAAAATATCAGAAAGGGTGTAAACTTACTTGGTCTGGAGCCAGGGCTCATTTTACATTAATCTCAAATTGAACATCCTGTCTTGTTAAAAGTGAGTACAGGATACAGCATTATGCTTCAGCTTAGGGAAGTTCTATTCCTAGCATTTGTGACACTTCACCATTCCATTATAGATGAAACCAATTTAAAGTGCTGACACTTTGAGCTTTAAACTTCCTTGGACAATGTCCAAGACATAACTACAGTGAGGTCCATTTTAGTGGTTAAGGAACCCAGAGGATTTGGAAATGCTTTATTCACATAAATGCTGTTAATAGAAGAATATGTCATACCGTCACAAAGAAACTAAAGCAAATTGCTCTTAATTTTTTTAAAAAATTACTCACTGAACAAATTTTTCATCCAAATCACAGTTTTAATAACTGCGTTTGATTCATATCCATAGATCATGCAATCATTGATTAGCTTATATAAAGTAATCAATTTTTTAAAATGTCTTAAGAATACTTTCTTTGTACTTTCTAAACAAAATATTAATGCTTATGTGAGTCATAATCTGAAATTTTATATGTATCTCAATTGTTAAATTTTTATCAAAATATTCCTTATTTGCATTTGGGAAAGAAAAAAATATGTGTCCAAAGAAAAAGAGAGAGAGAGAGAGAGAGAGAGAGAGAGAGAAAGAATACAAAGGAGGAAGAATGGGATTAAGAGAGAGTATAAAAATGAACATTTACTCAAATCAACATAATGCATTAGAAAACTAACATGTGGGTCATAAAATAAAACATTAAAAGTTTTGTTACACCTAATAGATTTCGAGTGAAGAATTTTAAAATGCTTAGTTTTAAAGATTTCCATATTCATGTGTAAAAACACTTGCATATTACTAATTCTGCTTCTAGTGACACACTGTTTTTAGTTTTGTGATCATTTTTATATCTGAAAACATTATGCAAGGTCTCTAAGCAAAATTATTTTTATAACTATTCATCTCTCAGCATGTTCTTAGATTCATAAAAAAGGAGATAACAGTACATGTGTACAGTTAAAAGAGAAAGCCATTCTGTTTAGTATTTTTTGGTGGAACTTTACTAAAAATGAATTATATTTATGCAATTTTAACATGAACATAGAAAATCATGAATTTTGTGGAGTAACTGCAAGTATAAAGTTGGGAGGTGAAGACATTCATAAGGAGAACTACCTTCCATAACTGTCCATCAGTAAGCCTCTGAGCATACTGCTTGGCAGGCACATTTATAACAGGGTACAGGGAACAGCTTGCTAAGGTCTTCATTTCAATTACTATAACATTCTCCAGAGGTGACCCTCAGTGTCCAAAATGAAAGGCCTTTGCAATCAGTCAATATATTTTCTAATACTAATTTTCTCTACTAATAAGATTGGAGCATGCTATTTAATTGTGTTTTAACTTTCAGGATTTTAAAAAGGATAAAGATGTTAGACTTTATTGTTAAGTAAAACCCTAGGGTACCAGAGAGTCTTCTGTGTGAAAACCTATCTTGTCAAAAGTTACTGAGTTGGTATCTAATATCTATACTGATGGGCCTGTCTTGTCAAGAGTAGGGGAGTTGATGACTAACATCTATACCGACTTTTATCAGAACACAAGTGGAATTACTGTTGCGTATTAATAATGAAAGCAAGCTTCTCAACTCATTGACTGGTGCAAACTTTCCCCACAATTCTAAAATGTGAGCTTTCAGCATGTTTCTGATTCAAGAAGTCTAATTTGGAAAATGATACTGCTGAACACATACACACAGCAGCCGTGATGCAGAGGAGCTAACAAGAAGCAACAGACAATGAAAGGTCCATTTTGAATCTGACATGTCCTCTATATACTGCTGATTCCTTTCCATCCTGCTTTAAAAAAAGAGAATATTGGAAAGGGTATTGGCAAATTTACATGTTTCTTTTGAGCCCTGCCAGTTCACATAATTAAAAGGCTTCTGCCCTAAATAAGTGAATGTCAAAGTCCAGCATTTATCATGAAAGAAAACAATTATGAACCACCAGGATGTATTGTCGTTTGGTGAGTATTAAGCATGTATGGTAGAAATTCAGAATTCTATCTGCATTAATCTATCACTCCCCCCTAATACTCTTCTTCACATTACATAAATACTTTTGAGAAAAGGAAATAATTTGGTTTTATAAATATGTTGATGTGAAAAATCATTCAAAGTCTAAATCTCAGAAAAATAGATTTTTAGGATTTTTTTGCCCAAATTCAGGGCTTACACATCTTTTTCTTCTCTTTAGGAAAATTATTTTAAAACTAATTTTATAATGTCATGTATTATGACATTACATGTCATTATTATGACATATATTGGTCCAATTTCTTATTGCCTTAGGATAATTTTTAGTATTCTTCTCAAGTTATGCCACTAATGTTCCTCTTTAAAATATTAATAGGATAGAAACACTACAAACATAGAAATAGCAAACTTATATTGTTGCAAAACCATTGTATCTTCTCAAATTGAAATCACTATGGGATTTTTATCTTGCTTTCAGGAAGCTTAAGTTTAGAACCAGTATTCCTAAATTATTCCATTTCAAACGTAGACAGATGCCTAAAAATTAAGATCCAATGCCAATGGAAAAGGTACACAACCCTGTACTTAGATCTGTTGGAAAATCTAACCAAGAGTAATAAATATGAAATTTCAAGTGGCTGAAAGCTATGATAAAAGGAATACATTCTTACCTTAAAATATGGGTTTGGGGGCATTAATTGTATTATGAATTATTCAAACCATATACTTTGCCTCTGCCTTCTTACATTTCTGAGACAATACCATTTTATTTTCAGAATGCTTACTCTAACAGTTATGCTTCCCTGACTGCCTATCTGAGGGCCCTGTAGACCTCCCTTTATGTATGTGGAGCAAGTCACCACAGATTCAGTGTTGTTGTCCTCCCAGGCACACTTCTGACTTAGGGATTGTATGGGACCACTAGGAAACTACAAAAGCCTAAATTGTCTAGGATCAATTTTGTAGTCTTTGCTCAGAACCCCCTAAAACTGAAAGGCAACAGTCTTTGAACATCAGGGACTCAACTTCATGACAAACAAAAGTACAGTACATCAATCAATAAAAGACAAATACATTTTAGAGAAGATGCAAAGAGATTCCAAGTGGTAGGCAAGACAAGGTTTGAATACACTGCCTAGAACCTGTGCTTCAGCATGCCAAGCATCAACATGGAATTTTAAAGGAGAGAAATTAATCGGGGTCAAATAAATCATTTACCAAGAATCAGAGATTGACACTCTGGGGAGTGAAGAAAGATTTGAATGAAATTGTTGTAAAGAAAGTTTATCTAGCTCTCCCCTTTCAG
The DNA here is from genome assembly GCA_020662805.1 of Glaucomys volans. Lineage (NCBI taxonomy): Eukaryota > Metazoa > Chordata > Mammalia > Rodentia > Sciuridae > Glaucomys > Glaucomys volans. The sequence goes on from JAJEJO010004485.1 coordinate 174,489, forward strand.
CCAACCATTAGCCCTCTGATTCCCTTATCCAAACCCTAATTAACAATCACGCTGCACACTTTGCACTACACAGCAATGCCTCCAACTGAGTGTGTAACCACCTGAACCTATTTTCATGTAGTCATGTTCAAGATAACATAGAAAGACAAATAGATAGCTAGTAGATGGATGATTATTCAAAGTTCAATTATATGCACTCCTCTATGTCTGCACTTCTTCCTTAATAACAAGTGCTGGAAATCCCCCAATACAGATTGAATGCATTCTTCTGAGTAACTGTAATTCTGCATGTTATTGATAAACCACAATTCATCCAACCATTCTCCCGCCAATGGGTATTCTTTTTGCTTATATTTTTGTTCATTTGCTACCACAAACAATTCATTCATGCAACAGGTTTTCATTTAAAACCCTCTGTGTGCTATTCAACCCTAGGAATAGAGCAGGGAGGAAAAAAGCCCCAAAGTTCCCACTTTCATAGAACATCCATTCTAATGGAGGGGACAGGCAGTAGTTTAATGTATAACATAATGTTATATTTTTATGAAGCTAAATGAGGAAATAGAAAGCTACAAGAAATTTATTTTATACTTTGGATGGAGTGATCAGGGAAGACCTCTCTGAGAAGATATTGATCAGGAATATGAATGACTTGCAGGAGTAAGCCATGAGTGTTAAGAGAAATCCAGGCAGAAAGAGTAGCAGCATCCAAATTCTGAGAGCAGAGCAAAAGTGATTGAGAACCAATGGGGACAGCCATTGTGGGTGGTGCACAGTGAGCAAGAAGCGAGCAAGGGTGTCAGACAGATACACTGGCCAGGGTCCAGGTGATGCAAAGCTTGGTAGGAAGTTTAGAAAATGCCACAGTAAACATTCATAGACACTGCCAGATTTGTCTCCCCCAAGACTATCACAATCACACTTCTATAAGCACTCGATGGTCACAGGCTGTCCATGAACACAAACAGGCTGGTCCAGAGACTACACAGCTGTTAGTCAGTCACTTGAGTTTGCTTTTCAAAATCCACTCATAACTTGTAATGGTACTAAGAGAATAATTGTACATGAAAGCTACACAAATGTAAATATTCTTGTTAGTTTATCATATTTGTCAAACCCAGAGAGATCTAGATATTAGATCCAGCAGTGGGAAACAGTTTCACAGTGAAAAAAAAAAAAATCTCAGACTGAGAAAAGATGAAATTCTGGCATAATCTCAGATCCAATGGCCTGTGGGATAATAGTTGCCAAGGCTGGAACTGAAGACTTCAGAATGTCTGTGTCAGAACAAAGCTATAGGATAGGATAGGTTGCTAAAACCTGTGTATCAACATGAGCTAGACTCTTCCAGGTTGGAAGGAAACGGTTTTATAAATACCAATGCTCCCTGGCTTACAAGAAGTTATTTCTTGATAAACCCACAAATTTATTCATATATTCAAATGCACTTAATACCCCTAACCTACCAAATATCATAGCTTAGCAACACCAGGAAACTATAGATGGCAGTTATTCACCCGCTTCGTGCACAGCTTCCTGGGAGCTGTGGCTCACTTCCACCGCTCAGCATCATGAGAGCATGGTACCACATATCACTAGCCAGGGAAAAGATCGAAACTCAAAATTCTAAGGTGGTTTCTATTGAATGTGTATTGCTTTCATAACAATGTGATATCATTTACCGAAACATCGTAAATTGGGAATCCTCTTGTGATGTCAAATGTCGACTTTCAAGTATCATTGTAATAAAGTGACCTAAGTCAGCCGGGCATGGTGGCGCACACCTGTAATCCAAGCGACTTGGGAGGCTGAGTCAGGAGGATCGCGAGTTCAAAGCCAGCCTCAGCAATAGGCCCTAAGCAACTCAGTGAGACCCTGTCTCTAAATAAAATACAAAATAGGGCTGGGGATGTGGCTCAGTGGCAGAGTGTCCCTGAGTTCAATCCCTGGTTCCAAAAAAAATAAAAAATAAAAAATAAATAAAGTGACCTAAGTCAATAAATATGTATAAATGGGTAAAAATCAAAGTAAATGAAGCTTGTCTTTGTTATTATTGTCCAAACTTTTCTCAACACTTCTGGTTTTATCATCTTAAATCAATGTCTTACATTCTGCAAGAGAGGAAGAAGAGGAAAGTGGGAACATCCTAGAAAAAGCACAAAAGGGGAAGCAAATCCTTGATGAATGAGAACCACTAATACCTATTAAAATTTGAGTTGCTTTCTCATGAAAAAGGTTAAAGCCACTCTTAATAATCTAATATTTTCAATGTAGTAAAAATCCATATCACAATGAAATATAGTATTTTTAGAGGATTACAAAACACTCATATTTGGAAAAAGAAGACTCCAAAAAACTTAGATGTGATATTGATTCCACCTCAAGTTTAAAATTCCTGATGGAGAAAAATATAAATAAAAGCCAAAGGATGCTTATTATGTCATAAGGTCTATATCTCTTTGGAACCACAAATTAAGTTTTAATTGCATCTTGGGGTTAGAGAGACTTTTAAAATGAAACAAAAGAAAGAAGAGAAATGCCTTTTAAAAGCCAAGAAGTCAGTAAAATTTTAGTTATTCTCTCTAGCCATCATTTAGCTTTTAAAATTTTGATAATCTTCCCTCAAAAAACAAAGCATTTCCTCTAGATCAGACAACATAACCAACTTCCATCCTAGATAGGGCACTTGGGAACCGGGATCTGTCTCATTTCACTCACACCATATATGATTCCACATAAACCAGGACTGTATGTCCCTCCACACCCCAAGCAGGGATCTCTGTGAGGCAGTGCTTCCTACATTGAACCAAGGCCTTCAGCAAATTCTTTGTAAAAATACATTTGTTCCTGTTTTCTTTTCACTTACCTTGTGAAGTCTCATCCCCATGACACTGATGGTGGCTTTGGGTGTTGGCTAAAGAGAAAGCAAGCAGCAGAGGAAGGTGGTTTCCTGTGGAGCAGGCAACTACAGATACCAAGTCCAGGTCGTCCCACTAACACTAAAACTGAGAAGTCAACACTAGGGTAACATCAGGAAGCTAAGTGTTTCACTATAGCTATGCACTGAGTAGTGAAGCATTTTGACAGCTGAATTTTCTTTAGAGTTCTGCATTTAAAAAAATTTTTTTTCAACTTAAAAAGCTGTTTATAAGAGCCTGTATAACAGACTGCATTTTTGAAAAAAGCAAGCCTTCTTTAAGCTATATTACCTGGGAACCATTATTTGCACCCTGGTAACAGAATGGATGCTTCATTGAAAAAGCTGTAGTGCAATATGAATATCTTTTGGTAGGGGCCCTTCTAATATGCTGTGGGTCTTTCTGTATAGCCAGAATCTACCATAGCAACAAGGAAAATGTGCCAGGAATACGTGTGGATGTTCTTTGGCTCCAACCTGTGTTTATGAATTAAATGAAGAAAGAGAAGAAAAAGTTGTCATTTGGCTAATTCAGATTAGAAAGACAAGTTGGGCTTATAATATCTAATAAAGTTATATGTGCTACAATCTACATTGATACAATTTGGAGCATATAGACTTAGTTTTTCAGTTTTCCTTAGAACTACACTGCAAATCTAAACAAATAACTTCATCCTTTAATCTCTTGCATAATGAATTTTTCTTATTCCTAAGAAAATATGTGAGGATATGACCTAGACTATAGTTTATTGGTTGGTTTTGTGTCAGAACTAGAAGCCTGAGTGCAAGTCCATTTCAGAAAATTCAGAATGTTATTCCCTTATGAACAATGTATGCGGAGAATAGGGCCCAAAACACAATTAGTTCTATACTTAGGGTACATTACAGGTGAAATAAATTTTATCTAGTCAGACGTAGGACAAAACTGTTTCCATTTCAGTTCATTATACTGGAAAATTGCATACAAAGTTCTAAAATATTGAATTATAAATAAATGTCTGAAATGATATCTGTTCATACACTAGAGACTGTTTGCAGCTACATTTTACTTAGTTAAATCAGTGTTCTTGAACTTGTTTGTCTAAATAGAATGTGGTTATACATGTAAGTATACCTTTAGTCTTACTTTGGTTGGTCCCATAAAAGGAAGAGAATTTGATTAGTATCACTTTGCAATTTCTTTGCAAAACCTCTTTATTTCCTTAGTAAGAAATCAACCATGAAATAGCTCTTAATAAAAATTTCATTTCTTTACATGAAAACTTTAAACTTTTAAGTGTTATTCATAATTGAAGCTTTAGTTGTTTAATACATTTGGAACTGAAGTAAGACTTGCTCACTTATTTCAGTTAAACTAAATTATACCAGTTGAAAACAAATAATAATGCATTTTAAGAAACAGTTGAGTATTTTGCTCTCATCTGCAATTGCATCTTACCTAACAAGATGGTTTAAATTCATGCTACCACATCTTTCTATGTAGAAGTATAATGGTAAAGCCCTTATTTTAATTCAGTTAAATTATTAACCACAAATTATACATAAAAACATGTATCACTCCTATCTCAAAGACTCAATTGAGTTTGGAATAGAGTTGTGTTTTTTTGGGGGGTGGAGGTTTGCTGTTCTGTTAACCTTTATGACTCACTGTGGTATATCTGATGTCTTTATCCACATTATTGACAGAGAACCTTAGCAAGAAAAAAAAAAAAAAACTGGACTTGTCGGAGCATAAAATCAAGGAGCAGTGACATGGTATAGAACAAAAAAGATCATTTGGAGATAGGTATGGATTGAAATCCTGACTACCTCTCAGTTACCTTATGATTTTTAAACAAGTTAATTATCCTAAGCCACAGAGTCTTCATCTGCAAAATAATGCTTGCCCCTGGGACTACTTTCAGCCAGCACATGGAGATATTACCATGTTGATTAGTGAAGAGTGAAGTACTTCCATACATCCCTAAAGAGCTGCTGCCCAAAGTCCACCAGTCCTCTTGTCTCATTCTACACCAGCATCCTCCAGATCTTGCCAAATTAAGGAACCCCTCAACAGATGAAGGGGCTTCTGAAATTCTCCTTCAGTGCTACCATTCTGATTGGTCAGTGCCCTTGTCCTATTAATGTTAAATATTTTTAACATCCCCCATACCTATCTCATGAAGTATTTTAAGAATTCAGTGAGATAATACCTAGCATTTCATAAGCATTGTGCTCAGTGTTATAAATTGTCTAATCTGCCCAATCTCACAATGCTGGATGTGTCTGCTGTGGCTTATCAGGAAAATCCCTCATTTGATTAGGTCATAGAACCCTTTCTTCACCCATTAATTTCCTCCTTTCTTAGGTCACTGGCAATGCTGACTACATGGCATTAGTATATGTGTTTAGCAATCTTAAAAAACAGGAAAAAATAAACCATTTTAAAACTAGATCTAAAATGTGTTCATTAGCAGACTGAGCTTGATTTTCAAGATGATTTTTAAAAATTTTTATGCCAATATGTTTTTTTTTTTTTTTTTTTTTTGGCGGGGCTGGGGATTGAACCCAGGGCCTTGTGCTTGCGAGGCAGGCACTCTACCAACTGAGCTATATCCCCAGCCCCCAATATGTTTAATTAATAGAAATCTGTACATTGTTTCTTTTTGCATGTTTGTATCATTTATTGACAGATATAATCACTGTTAACTACACATAATTAGAAAGAGAAAAAAGATTTGTGGTTTAGTTTATAAAGTATTAACCCAAATTATTATAATTTCTTTGTTTAAGGCAAGGAAAGATTTAGTTCTCAAAAGAGAGCATAAAGTAAATTCTCTTTCTCCAAGTTGATGGTTTTAGAAAATAGCTAATTCAGAAACACAAAAATCTAAAACCAAATATATATATATGTATATTTGACTTTGAAAAGACCAAATGTGTAATTAAGCAAATAGAAACACTGCATAGATGTTTGCTTCTTTCCCAGGTTGACTGCTACTCTCTGTTAGTGTGGAATGATGATGAGAGTGTACATCCCTACACATTTCTACTCATAACTCGCCTTGTGTGTGAGATTAGAAGCACTTCTGCTACCCCACTATTCCTGCTGACTTGATGGGGCATAATTAGTGTAGAATATTAGGTAAGGCCGAGAATAGGTAGCTTGCCAATCAGATTTACTATCGAAACCATGGGTGTTTCCACTTCTAGCCATTTCTGACAGTACTGCTAGGAATTAAATCGTGGCATTATCTGAGCACTATTTGGCTATGGAAACCTAGTAGGTCATCAGTTTATGCCCCCACCCTCCAGACAAGTGGCAGGTGGAGCACACTATCTACTGCTAATGCCATGAGCTGGAGGCTCTGGCTAGTAGATGAGAGTTTACAGGGTTTTGTTTTTTTTTAATTCATCAGGCCATATGCTGCCAGGCTCTCATGCAAATAGATGAAATTACAAATAATAAAAAAGAACCAACTGTTTTAGCGGTTGGCTGTTTTTTCTCATCATTGCCATCTATGTGAGAGGCCAGTTAATGAAAGAGGGGTCTTGGACTCCCAGTGACATCAACCTAAAGGGATAGATACTTCAAAATCCAGGCTTCATTCAAACCTCTGCCCTAGGGTAACTTGGTGCCAAGTGTCTATTTGGCTGGAAAGTAGGGAAGCCTGGCCTTCCAGCTGGCCTGGAAACTGGGCAAGCTTCTCGAATGCTCCCTGCAGCTGAGGCCCATTGTCCACTGATGTGAGAATAGAGAAAAGGTTAAGTTTCGTTTAGGTTGGGTTAAGTTGGGGCTCATGGGTTTATCAGCTTCCGACACCCTTTGAATGAGCAGCTTTAGAAATAGAAAAGATTAGTCAATGCTGTTTTCTATTTTAAAACTACAAGAACATTAGCATTCGTACGCTTTTTGAAAATCTCTAACTCTTTAATATCAAAGACTGTAGGAAATTGTCTCCAAGCAGATTCTAAACTCTTCCCCAGAATACTTACATTTAAAATTAAAATGTTGCTAAACTTTTGTATAATTTCTGCTATTGCTATACTCATAATTATTACCAAGTTTCCAGTCTGTACAAATGGAGAATTTCACACCCTTGATAGAATTCACACATTTATTTCCCATTTTAAGGCAGTAAACCTCCAACAAAAAAAATGAAGTAGACCAACTCTGAATTCATGTCTATGTGCACACATTTTAAATAATTCTGTTTTCAAAATGTTGTGCTAACATTCATTTGCACCTCCCTCAGGTCACTTTGAAACCATAATTTGCACCTTTTTAAAGACAATTCAAAGCCAGTTGTACACAATTAATATGCAATGTGTTGCAGTTCAAGAATTGTCAAAATAAAGGTATCACAGAAATATATATATAGCTACATGTGTGATCCTGGAAGAAGTCTGTGATGAGTCTCTTGTTCAACTCTAGCTGCACAGCAAGGTGTACTGAAGAGTATTTGGCTCACAGGAGCCAAGGCACAAAAAATGTCCTGAAGACAATCAAAAGTAAATTCTTCCCCTGCTATTTTCCCTACCATGTTACCAAAACTGGTGTCCTTACTCTCTTACTGGCTTTCTTTTGCCCTTTGGTTAACTGTAACCTAAGGTGTGGCTATGAAACACACATGGGTTTAGCTGTACTGTCAGGAATGTTTCCCAGATCTGCTAGGGGACAAATCACAATAAAAGGCCGCAAAGATTTGCCTCCAACAGACCATGATAGACACATTTCACCAAAATGCAGCTTCTCAGTGAAGAAAAATGGTTAGTTCATAGAGGAAATTAACATTTTTAGAAAAACTAGCTTATGTTGCATATAAACAATAATGACAACAAAAGATAATATGCACTTTAGTTTTTCAAAAGACGGCTATTAGAGAGTCCTGTAACAGGAATAACATACTCTATAGTCAGTCATATTCATGATCCTGTATTCCAAATCAATTTGAATTATTTTTTCCTAATGCCAAAGCATTGACTTCACTGAGTGATAAGGTTTATTGGTGAAGCTCACTGTGTAACATCTTACAAGGAAAGGGCTATCTTCCCAACAAATTTAAAACTGAGAAAACTATACCTAGATCAACCTTAACTTGAATATGTATGAAGCAAGGAATGATTCAGTTCACAAAAGATAAATGACAAGACCTACGGATATTTCCATGTTATAGAAAAGCATGCATGTGAGGTATGGAAGAATAATATTTTACTATCTCAGTAGGAAATTTAAAGATATATTACTTTTTATAATGAACCTTAAAATTTAAAATTTACATTTAATGGTGATAAACTCTTCTGTCTTAGGAAAATGATGCCAATAATGGAAATTTATTTACAAGATGTAAAATTACTTAGGTGTTACTATGTACTCAAGTACATGAAAAACAATCATAAATTTTCAGAACAAAATGATTAATTCAATTTAGTGTTAAAAAGAGCAAACACATAAAGAACTTATTGATGAAAATTCTGTCTTTGATTAGGTGAAGTACTGACATCATAAAGTATAGATAGTTCTCATACATAGGAAGCAAACATTTAATAATTTCCTCTATTCTTTCTCTAGCATTGGAATTATTGCTTTAATTTTCAAATTTAAATTTATTTTTGCTGATCCTTAAAAACATAAAAATTGTCTTTACTAATGGGGTAATGTGATATTTTAATACAAATATCCATTGTATGATGTTTAAATCAGGTTAAACCATCTTCTCAAATTCTTATCATTTCTTATGTGAAAACTTTCAAAATCCTTTCTTCCAGCCTTTCTGAAATGTACAATACATTATTGTTATCTACAGCACACCAGAACTTCTTACTCCTTTTTGAACTGTAACTTAACACCCATTAATTAACCTTTCTTCTCCTTTCCTCCCCTCTACTCTCCCAAGCCTCTGGAAACCACCATTCTACACTCAACTTCTATGAGATCAACTGTTTCAGATTCCATAAATGAGTGAGCAATACTTATCTCTTTGTGCCTGGCTTTCTTCACATAACATAACAACCTCTAGTTCCATCCATGCTGTTGCAAATGGTAGAACTTCATTCTTTTTGATGGCTAAATAGTTCCCTGTTGTGTATAAATAGTACACTGTTTTATTTTCTTTACCTATGCACCAGTTGATGGGGCTTGGGTTGTTTGCATCTCTTGGCTATAATGAACATTGCTATAGCAGACATGGAGGTTCAGATGTGTCTTCAAAAGGCTGATTTTATTTCTTTGAGTATATACCTAGTAATGATACTGCTGGATCTTATGATAGTTCTATTTTTAATTTTTGAGGAACCTCCATATTTTTGTTTTATTGACTCTTTTACATAAATGGTAGATTCATCCACTACTCCAGTCTATTGGACACCCAGTGAAGTTATTTCAAAGAATAAAGAGGCAGAACTCTGGAAATAGCTGAATTGCTTCTTCCCCTCCCTCCCTCCTCCCTCCTACCATCCTTACTTCCTTCAACCCGCCATTATGTGCCAGGCACTCACTGTTCTAGGCACTGGTCACCTATCTGTAATCAAGACAGACTTATCTCATAGAGCATCAAACTCTAAACCAAGAAAATAAACAAATTAACAAGATAGTTAGAGGCTACAATAAGAGATATAAAGAAAGTGAATAGGAAAATACAAGAATAACTGGCTAACAAGAGCAGAAACATTTTAGATCTCTGAAGGTGATACTTTTTCTGGTGTGAAAAGCATAGTATCATTTACTTCGGAAATACTCAAAGACACACAGAATCTTTTCAGAACCACATAAAGCATTAGAGATTATTCTGTGTCACTGCTTCCTTTAAATGATAAAACTGAAGTGGATTAAGTGGCTTACCTCATGTTCCATGGCCAACTGAACAATTAGCTTTCATTGTTATAAAACAGAGAACATTATTATATGTATTCACTGATTAGTCCATGACAGTAAGACCTGTATCTAAATGACAGAGCTAAAGCTGGTTATTAATCTAATTACAAAGGGAAGAATCTATGTAAATAATGGTCTTCATCTAATTTGATGACTTCATAACTCTTACATGGTATAAGGACCTGGTTTTGACATCAAGTTTGAACTCTCATTCCTTTATTTTCTTTCAAGAATGATCTAGGAAGTTAACATTGCTTGGATACTACATACATACACAGATGCATAGAAAACATTAGCAACAAAATGTTCTCCTGAACTTCATAAGGATCACCATAATATTTAAAATCCATAAGATTAGAGCATATCTTAAAGTTTATTTAATTAATAATACAAGAGGGATGAAACCACTGAACATATATAAAGCATTTTATCGCTATTTCCATAACTCAATTTTATCTTCAAATAGAATGGCATATGTAGAAAAGATTTAATAATTCTTTTAGAGAAACAGATTCAGAGAGGATTTGCCCAAAGTTACACAACTAGCAAGCATCAGAGAGAAACAAAACCCAGGCTTCTTATCCCAACCTTCATGTGTTTTTACTAAAATGCCTACCTCTCCATAATCGTGCAAAACAGGGTTCCTGGGTACTTCACATAGTGCCAAGAGGCTTCTATCTGGCTAACTTGTCTTCTTGCTTTCTAAAAATACACCAAAGAAGAATACATCAAAGAAGCACATGTGAGTAGTTACAACAGATTAATTTGAGTCCACCATTGAAAACCTAAATGCAGTACATTTAAAGGATAATGTAGGAACAGAGGCAATATGAGACAGAGAAGTGTCCCAGGTATCAAAGCAGTTTCATTAACTAGGAAATCTGTCCTACCCTGCTAAATAAACCCCTACTGAAAAATGGATTATCCCATCCATCTAGATGGATTATCCCATATTGCCAATATTGCTATTATGTGAGTCCAGCTCAGTATAACATTCCTAAATACAGATACATTTGCCTTGAGATCACGACTGCTTGCTCAGAAACTTGTTAGAGCTTTAGCTCTAACATAGTCCATTAAATTAGGTGGTTCGGAGGCATTTCACAATCCTGACTTCTAGAACAAGCAAAGATAATTAAAAAGGCTGACAGAGCCCATTATTTTTACACTCAAGTGCATCACATTGAATTAACAGACAGAGGCCACATGATGTGTGACATTTTTTTCACTGATAATCATTTCTGTGGTGCCACTTTTGCTACCATATTCTTCTTGTCCATGGGCTAGACTCCAATAGTCAGTTACTAAGCAGTCATTCAATCAGCTCCCAGTATTTTATTTGTTTTTCTCTAACTGGGAAAGCTATTTTGAGACATTCTCACTGATGGTAATCTGATATGGTGGGAAAGAAGCTTGAATGTAAATATTAGTAGAAAGAAAGACAAAATATATAGCTGATATTACTTGAATCTAGGGATGTCCAATGTATTGAGAAAAAAAATATGACCTCAGATTTGTGTGTGTGTATGTGTGTGTGGCCACTTAGATCTGACACTGCTATTTAATGATTAAAAACCACCATACATATCTCAAGACAAGAGTCTAGGTATGATATACCACACACACACACACACACACACACACACACACTCACACACACAATTCCTTATAAGGGTGAACTTGCAGTGTTCAAACCTCACAGATACTGAAGGAGCTAGAAAGTTTCTTTTAGTGGTTGGTCATTCGAAGCCCATTGTCCTTGACTGATAGCCCTTTGTAGGAACTAAAGCCTTAGAAGAGAAGGCTGCCCTCACCATGGAACCTCCCATCCACACCTGAGCCAGAAAAGGATCCACCAAAAGCGTTTTGGGCAAATGGCAAGGAAGTGTTTGCCAGGAACAAAGAAGCATAATCGGGTCCTATCTCAGTAGACTCCCTCCACAAGCAGCCTGCCTTGTCCCTGGGCCCTATCTCTAGAGGGGACTGGCCCTCCCAGGCCTGGCTATTGTTGAGACCTTCTTGGCAGCCATTCTAAATCAGAGAGGGCCAGGCCTTCTTCCACAACAGCTGGACCAGGGTCTCTGAGATGGGGCTGTGAAGTCCACACTTTAGCCCGGCACTAGACGATGGTTAGGTTCAAGAATCCTGAATGGTCTCCCTGTCTCTTTTCACTCGGAAGGGTGTGGGAGTGAGGTTAATGCTGTTATTGAGCTGATGGATTTTCTAGAAATCCTGCAATGGTCCACTTCATCCAGGAATCCACAGGGCTAAGAAACACATGTACACACACACACACACACTCACACATGCACACTAACACATGCACAGGCTGTCAGGTTCAAGGATCCACAGTATCAGCAGGTTGCAGGAGCCAGGACCAGGAGCCCATCACTATCTGGAAGGGATACCAGGTCACCAGGGACAGCCTTGCACTGCTCTTGTGCAGGCTTGCAGACCCAAAGTCTGGTGGTCAAGGAGGTGTCAGCTGCTAGTAACATGTGGTGGGGCTACTTCCCAGAAGATCTGCAGGTCCTCTAGGTACAGGGCAGCTGGGTCAAGGTGTAGGACACAGAGCAGATGTGTGCCTGTAGTTTCCCAGATAGACCACGGTGGGCACCCTGCAGTCCAGGAGGAAGATGAGGAAGTGCATCCTGGTCCCAAGAAAAAGTAGATGAAGCCCAGGAAGAGGATGACGAAGAGGCAGATCATCTCCATGTCATTCTGGTGGACTCTAACGCAATGCTCCACATCAGGATCACTCTGGTAATACTGGAGGCCTCTGTGTCTCAGGGCATCTTCAGGGCTGGCAAAAGCCTTCTTCTGCAAACTCATTGGCTTGTGATGATCACCACCACGTATATCTTCATGACCAGCAGTGTGCTGCACAACAAGAAGGCTGGGAGGACCTGTTGGCTAACTTTTTCCAGGCTCAGGGAGGCCAGCTGGCAGGAGCTCTGGCTTGGGGTGTGAGTGTGCACATCCCCAATATTAAGTTGATATTAAGGTTAAAAAAATAATTTTTGATTCTACCTTCATATTTTCATAAATGGCATTTATTGACCCTAATGAATTTGGTCATAAAACACAGCTATCCTTTGAGAAATAAAGAAGAATATTCCTACCTGATCTCTACTTTCTAATTATTTGATTTGATGTTTTATAAATTCTCAATTTCATATATGGAAAAAAATCACACTTAGAATTTCTACTATCGGTAGTGATATAATTAGTATACTTATATATACACATTGTGGTTTTCATTACTGAAATAATGATTGAGAAGTGATTGCTTAGATTAAGTAATTCATAAGCATGAAATCTGACTTCGGAACAATGAACCTGTTAGGGACAAACACTAGAACCTGCATATTCATATGTTTGCTTATCACAGAATTCTTTTAAAAGGAATCATAAAGCCAATGCTACTGTCATTTGGAATTTGAAGAGAATTTCAGTTTACAAATGAATAAAATTGTCCTTACTTCATTAGTCACATGGGCTTGCCTCTTCCTTCAATTTATCCTTCTTTCCATCTCTTTTTCTTTTTACCTAAAACAATATGTCCATAAATTGACCATTTGACTAATTTACCATACATGGCTCCACATGAATCTGTAAATCTACTTTTAAACGTTGAGAATTTGTCATCAGTGAAACCGTCACCTATCACATGACTTGCTTGTAATGCACCTTTACCTATAGAACTCAAAGTAGAGGAAAGTATTATTCTTTAAATATTGTACATTTACTAGTGTCTAATACAACTATTAATTCATTTCTGTGGCTATGCAGAAGAGGTTCACCCCAAATATGGTCTGTCTAAATTACAACAAAAGAATTTGGTTTTGAAAATACCATCCCACCAGGCGTGGTGGCGCACACCTGCAATCCAAGCAACTTGGGAGGCTGAGTCTGGAGGATCGCGAGTTCAAAGCCAGCCTCAGCAACTTAGCGAGGCCCTAAGCAACTCAGTGAGACCCTGTCTCTAAATAAAATACAAAAATAGGGCTGGGGATGTGGCTCAGTGGCCTCCCTGAGTTCAATCCCTGCTTCCAAAAAAAAAAAAAAAAAAAATACCATCCCAACTTTTAAATTAGCCTTCTATGTCTGCTACAAAGCTTTCACCTACAGATCCTACCTCCATCTAGCAAACTCTTCTCCCAAATCCCGGCAGAGCCTCACTTACTTCTCCAGCTACGTATACTTAATGATAAAGAAAATTAAATCCTTGATTTATCAACCACATTATTTCAAGACACCCTATTCAGAGAAAAGAACTTCCCACCATTGTGCTGATACATTTGAAATAGCAAATTGAAATTTTTCTGATGGTGGTGTGGGATCTTTGTGAGGTGGACTTTTTCCAAGACACTGCTCTAGGCTCCATGTCTTACTGATTAACTTTGTCATTTAGTGCAGGCTGCAGGCTTCTCCCTGTCAGCTCAGGTTTGTGTGCAGATAAGTCATGTGCTTAAAGCGCACTGAAAGGCACCCTAACAGATGTCCATGAAACTTAAGATATGGACGTTATTCTTAAAGCATCTCAGAGATGAAATTGTTTGCTGAGGTAGACTTAAGGGCCTAGTAAGCAAACAAAATTGTCTTATGACTGTCACAGGTTGACTGGCTACACAGAATTGACTCCCAAATTCTTTAAAACCTGTGGGTGGAAATATTCCTATGTAAAGAATTGACTTCCCAAGAGGACAGAAACCACTTGACATAGTGATTCAAAAAGGAACATCTAAGAAGGCCACCAGTTGATCAATATCACCCTTATGGACTTCAGACACAATGGTGTCTTTAGTAAAAACTACAGAGGATGCCAGCAGAGGAGCTGGGAGAAGATGAAGGTGCCTCAGGTGAGCCTCATATCCTCACAGTCTTATGGGGACCACCCTTGACAGTAGATACAACTCTGCAGGTACAGATGTGAGCATCCTTTTCTCCCCAGATAACCTTCTCTATTAATTTTGAAGCAAGATTACTGGTCAAGATTACCTAATAACTCTTTTTTTTCTCATATCTAAGGTCTAATAAATTAGATGTGTTTAGGAAAATTTTGTGAACATAACATTATACCCTGATTTGTACTTATTGACTTTTACTATTACTTTAAAATTCAAAAATTATGTCCTGAAACATTATTGTTACTTGGGAGACTATGGTTTATCTCCACATGCCTGGTATAAGCTGGGCTCCAGCTACTATACCACCAATGGCATCCCATCCTGTCACAACTTCTAGTCTAGAATCTAGACCCTCTCTTTCCTCCTAGCTTTGAATTTGTATTAACATATTTAATCAACTACTAGTCCTCCCCGTGGAGCATCAACCATCTCTCCAGGCCTTTCCTCATCCTGTTTTTGAGAAATCATTCCCAACTGACTTCCAAAACTTCATATTCTGAATCAGATTTCATCCAATTCCCTCTTTAACCTGCCTAAATTGACTTTCCTTCCTCTTATTAAAACTGGATGATCCAAACAAACAAAAAAACCCAAAAAAACAAAAAACTGGATGATCCTTACTTATTTCCTCCATTAAAGCATTTCATGATTCTCCCAGCCCAGTGTTTTTTCAAACTTACTTTGAAACACTGAGTTACCTTTTTGAAATGCAGCTTCTGATTCAAGAGATCTAGATGGGACCTGAAATCAGCATGATACGCACATTGTTGGTGCTTAGATGCACTTTGAGTAACAAGGTTCTAGTCTACCATAGTTTCTACTTCCTCTAAATCATCTAGGGCAGGCACTATGCATGATTTATTTAAGTTTATATCTTCAGTGATCCATAGAGTACCTGACACATGAAAATACTCAATAAATGTTTGCTGGATAAATGATTGAATAAATGCGTCACATTCACCCTGACACTTAGAAAATTCTACTTAAAATAGAATATATTTTATTTGCACTTTTTCTTTGACTGAAATCTAGTTGAGGGCAGGTTTATTCTATACTGTCTCTTTAAAGAGCTGTATATGTCCGTTTGCCCTCAGAAAATAGGCAGTTGGTAAAATACTAATTGAAGAGTTAATTGATAAAATGGTTGATTAAATAAGTCACTGGCAGAGGAGGGGCATCCTGTTCAGCTTACACATCAGGTACAAGAAGACAAGAGTCATAAACAAGCCAGCCATATTTGTCGATAGAAAGCCTCAAGTCTTGCAAAGGCAGACAGCAGAAATATTAAAATCAGCAACAGGAAAATAGGTCTTTTGTAGACACAGGCACACTCTAATGAGAAAAGTGCTTCAGTTAGTTGAAATGCCAAGCCAGTGGTTGATATGCTTGGGAATAAAACCAAGCATTATTACAGGGGTAGGCAGATGGCACATTTTTTTTCTTAATTCAAAGCTTCACTTTTGTAAATAACAATGGAAATTGAACAACTGGCACATACCAAGTTTTGCAGACTATATTAAGAGTTTTCAGCAATAAACTTCCTCAAGAATTTCTGCCTTTTAGAGTATTTAAATGTATACTGATTTGCAGTATTATTTATTCAATATTTCATACCTGTGTTATCTTCTCAACCAGACTATTACTACTATTACTGTGAGATGGTGGGCACATGGTGATGTTTGTTAAATAAGTAAAATATTTAGAATAACTTGGATGACCCACAATTTACAGATATGGATCTGGCATTAGGCAGAGAAGAGCCAGAAAAAGGTGAGGTGCATAATGACTGGATTCCCAGACTAAAGAGGGAAACTCCATATAGAGTGGATATGGATTTGTATTTCATTCTCTTTTTCTCTTTCTCTTGCTATCTCTTTCTTTCTCATAACACCAGAAGATAAACTAGCCTTGAATTCTGCCAATGACTGGATCTTTGAAAATATCACATCATGTAAATAGATGAAAACCATGGTGACCCTGAAGCCTTCAAAATCATTTCACCAAACATTGACTTTGCCATCAGATTACAAGCCAGGTGCAAATAATTTATCAGTAGGGGAAATAAGCTATTATCTTCTGACTACAGTGTATTTGTCAGAGAAGTAAGGTATTGATTCTTACAAAGACAGGCATATGTATGTGTGTGTGTATACATGTATACATATATACACATGCACATGTGCATACACATATACATAACACATTTATGGGTTCAGATACCTATGTGGTTCAAAGTGTACCCATGATACATCTGGTTCATGTTTTAATCTATTAACTATTACATATTTACTTAGACAGTTATACTTTGATTCTATTCAAAAGAATGATTTTTGCAAGAACATAGGAGCTTCTTATGCACAGAGTATTTAAAATAGAACAAAATTAGCAATCTGTAACTGAAAATTATACATAACATTTAGCTTCATTTAAAATTAGAGCACTAGAAGCAGCAGATTTCCATGGCATTTTCATTATGCAGAGAGGTAAACAACAAATAAATAAGCCATACATGAATATGAAATTAACAGCGTGATAATTGCTTTACTCCTACAGTGTGTGTAATATTAAATCCTCAAATAAACACTTACTTAACCTCATTCTCACATATGCCTATTGCTTTTATCAAAAGCAGTGTACCTGGAACACTCAAGCTAAGACAACTTCCAAAAGGAGGCACAAAGTCTACAGAAATGACTGCCATTCCCTGGAAATTCAGAGTGACTTCTTCACAAGTTTTAGTATTGGCAGTATATCTTGAGAGCCAGGGGACATGAGAAGAAATCTGGAAATCAATAAAACATGAATTTCACAAGTTTTGCGCATTACATCACATTTAACTCCTCTGCTCATTCTTGAAGAGCCTCATCCAGCTTCACAGCCCAGCCATTCCAGGGGACTGCTACCTTCCTGCTGAGGCCTGTCCAAACTCTCTTTCTCTGGCACAATCTCTGCTGACTTATTTACCACACTCATGCAGGAAACAAATTCCTGCTGAATTGTTCTTTTTCTGCAGAAGGCAGACATTCTTTTTGTATTTTTTCTTATGGCTCCAAACAAAAACTACCTTCTGTCTTCGGCTCTGGGGCCCAAGCTTGCCCTAAGTTTAACCCCAAGTAATGGTTTCTCTATCTTACTCACAGCCTGAAACCGACTCATTTGTAAAGAGGCTGCCGGTATGACTGGAGTTTTCCCGTAGGTAAAGGTTAAAAGGTCAGTAATAATGTCACCCCTATCTTTAGGAGGATAGAATTCAGTTATTTGGAGACAACCTGTCAAAACTGTATCATCATTTTTTGCTGCATTCTCAACAGTAAGGTTTAGAAGGCTATATGGTTTGCATATGAGAGGAAACATCTTTCCTAAGAGGAGACATCAACCACTTCATGAGAAGTCAATGACCACAGAATGAAATAAATTAAATTAAACGTTTAAAATAGACATAGAATAATTATGAGGTCCAAAGGAAGGAAAACCAGCGTCCAAATAAACACCTTTCAAAATTATCAAGTCTTATTGTCTTCCTGATGAAATTGCTATGTCTTTTTTGATCTAAACTTAAATTTGACTCAATGGGTAAATTTAAGCCTGAGGCTTTTATGCCATTATCAGAGGCTCTGTCAGTGAGTGCTTTAACCTAATTACATTTGATGCAGCAAATCAACAAAACCACTGCTGGTTATGACCTCTGCCAAGAGCACTATCGAGCTAGACAAATGGAGCTTAAGATGTTATTAGTAGTTCTGTTGCAAAGTTCCAGATACAGCCCGACAGGAGGCTGCTGCCTGACTTGGGCGTGCACCCTCCAGATGGCATTCTGCATTGGCTTGTGGCAAGGCTCACAGGGATACTGGCACATTTTCTCCGTCAAAATGAAAGTTTTCCAATTACAAGGAGATAATGTGAGGAGATGCAAACTTAATCTCTTGAACAAAAGGTTGCAAGCTGTGTAATAGCCATTTCAGGGGAGAGATTTCACTATAGTTCAATTGATTTAAACGTTGCAGATTGTAAAATGGGCTATCTTTCCTAATAAAACCAAGAAATCGGTTGCAATTGATTCTATTTTCTGGGACAGTGTTGCAATGTGATGCGTCTTTTAACCTGGTGTTCTTTCACCCAACTGAAGTCAGTGATTATTTTTTCCTAATGTGTGAATGGATACAAAGAAGCCATTTTCCTTTTAGTTAAATAGTAAATGCCTTAAATGAAGGCTTTGGGGGTAGTGTTTGGATATCAGAGCACAGAGTTTCATTAGGACCTGTGAAATGGTAAGAAAAGCCCTTTTATCATCAAAACTTGTAAGGCAATTTTAGCTAAAATGTTAGTACTCTTCATTTTCTAACCCAGGCAACCCTAGTACAAATAGGTACTAGGGTTGGATGGAAAGCTATCAATAGCTATGGAAATGAGGTGACCTGCCTCGACATTTGTCCAAAAATAACTGACTCGTCAGAGCAAGACAGCAGGTATTTTGTTGTAAGGTTACTTCTCAGGAAGCTATGAATTTGCCAGTTGACATGAACATGTTGTGACAAATCAGAAGAGCCACTGTCTATCCATTTCTATAAATCCAGCAGGGACTCTGAGTAAAATGAGAATGTATACGTGCCAGCTGTGAGCAGTATGTTCTACAGAGTAACTGTAACCATAGTCTTGTACTAAAATGCATTAAATCGCATTTTAACAGAGTTTAAATGAAGAAATGATCACACAGTTCTAATGTATGCAAAGATCCTTCAATATTAATGCTAATTGCCTTCCGTTTGTGATTTAAGAATTAACTGATCCAAAATATCTAGGCACAGATTCAAAATTTTAAAAGACATAATGTATAATTACAGTAATTCACATACAGAAAAATACTTTTACATCAAATTTCAAAATATTTTAAAAATGTATTAGAGCCGTTTAGATGAAGATCAATGTTTCATATTTGTGCATAACACTGAATTGCAGCGAATGGAGTAAAAACCACAGACAGCAGATAGATAGATGCCTTTTGTCATTTCCATAGGAAGTAGCTAGGAAACTGTCGTTTCTTTACTGAAAATTCAGTCAGCTAAATAAAGCAGGATTATAAATTCTAAGTAGTTGCAACTGCAACATTGTAAGATCTGTAAATCCGTCAGAAATATAAGCAAGCCCTTCAAATCACTCAGAAAACTTAACAGATTCCTACTGAAGACTTAACATTTTCAAGCAATGAACATTTTTAAAAAGTCTCAACATCAACATAAAGTGGTCTATAACAGCTGCTGTAAAGCTCAACATCAATTTTATGTTGGCTCAACTACTAAACAGCAATCACAATGACATCCCTTAGGAGGCATTTATGGGCCCAAGCGAATAGCAATTTAAAAACTGAGCAGGAAATCAAAACTAATTCTTAGTCTGTTTACAAAAATACTTTTCCTTGTGTTCTTGTACCACCACCTAGTGGTTATATAGCTCTCAGTCTGGCCATCAGTGGAAACCAAACAAAGAGGGAAGGAAGAGAGGGAGGAAGAAGGAAGGACAGAAGAAAAAGAAGACAGAAAAAGAAAAGGAGAAAAAAATCAAAAAGTGGAAGAAGAAAGTAAAGCCAAACAAAAGCACAATTTCAGGTCTTAAGACCTATTCCATAAAACTCATACAATGTTATCAATTTTAAAACTAAAGATTATTTAGAACCATTTTGTTTCATGCATTTACCAAGAACATGAAGATTCTATAGTTGATATAACAAATGCTTGCTCTAAAATTTCTAGGGATTTATTCTACTCTGGAGAACCTAAAGATATGTTGCCTGTGTGTGAACTGATACGAGTAAAAGATTCTACCATTATTTGTAATAGCTTCAATGTTATCAGTAGAGTTGTTTATATAAGTTGGGGTACATCCATAAAGTACAGAATGAAGTCAGTGTTCATGTCTTGTTATGGAACAATCCCTAAAATATTTAGTTAAGTCCTGGTGGCGGTGGGGTGGAAATAAAGAATAATGTATTTTGTTCCTTATCACATGTATTAAAATATTTTTCTTTTATATGTTGTTATGGTTTGGATGTGAGGAATCCCCCAAAAGCTCATGTGTGAAACAATGCAAGAAAGTTCAGAGGAGAAATGATTGGGATGTGAATCTTAACCTAATCAGTGGATTAATCCCTGATGGGATTAACTGGGAGGTAACTGGAGGCAGGTGGGGTGTGGCTGGAGAGAGTGGTTCATTGGGGGCATGGCTATGGGGTATATATTTTGTGTCTGGAGAGTGAACTGACTCTCTCTCTCTCTCTCTCTCTCTCTCTCTCTCTCTCTGTCTGCCTCCTGATGATGTGAGCTGCCTCCCTCTGCCACATTCTTTGGCCATGATGTTCAGCCTTGCCTGGAGCCCTGAGGAATTGCACCAGCCTTCTAGGACATCCGAAACCATGAGCCTACAAATAAACCTTTCTTCTTCTATAATTGGGCTGGTCAGATCCTTTTAGTCACAGCAGCAAAAAACTGACTAAAACACATGTACAGTATTTCTCTGGAAGAGACAAGATGCTGCTGGAAACATTGCCTCCACAGAGAACAGGATGGTTGGAAGCCATGTGGAAAGGACATTTTATAGTTTAAATCATATGAATGTATTACCTACTCAAATCCAAATAAATTTTAACTCTAAAAAATAGCACATGACTAAATAAACCACCACCTGTGGCTTCTTCAAATCAACAAAACCTCCCCTTATGTTTTCCATTTGAAGACATATTTGTCACATTTAATGTGAATGTAAATGTATCGTAAATATGGCATACATGAAAGCTTTACTTTTTCTCTATAAAGAGACATATAATAGTCCAAAGGGAAAAAATAGTTTGTAAAAGGCATAAAATTAAAGTGATAAAATTCTAAAACCCTTTAGCTCTTATACTATTACATGCTCTGCAGACCTGGGTTGGGGAAGACCTTTGTCAGGAAAGTCATAGTGTCTTAGGCCCTCCATGTTCTGGCCTGAACTGCTCAGAATTGCAAGAAAAGGGCATTGGAAACAGCACTAGTTGCTAAGATAACCAGGTATCTAAAAGTAGAAAAGTTGAGACTATTAGAAAATGAAAAGAAGATGGAAGGTAGAAAGGGTGACTTCAATGGAGAAGGAATGAGATCAAGACTATCTGAATCCAGCTTTGACCTTCACAAGAGACCTCAGGCTTCATTTCCAAAGGTGACCGCACCCATTGCCAGAGAAAGGCCAGATTAGACTGGCAGAACACTAAGGACCACTGCAGATTTTTGTGTTAAAATGTTTGTTTCCACTTAGTAACATATACCATTATTTTGTACTCCTAATTTAGTTGGTCTTTATTTATTATTAATCTGAAGCCTCACAAAATGAGTATCTCTGGAAGGTCCTAGAGAAGTCCCTGAGCACTCAGGTAAGGATGGAGAGTAAGTATGGAAAGGAGAAGTCTTAACGGTTTTGAGACTTGGGAATACTAATGTAATGGAACTGGAGAGGGCTCATGGGAACACCACAGGGAGAAAGTCCCAGTGTGCGTGGCACTTGGGGCACCTTCTCAGATCCCTAATAAAAGAGAATGCATGGGACAGCATGGGTTTTACCTTGCACAAACTTTCTGCCACTAATGTGGATTTTCTCCTGTTAATATTCATATTATTCACTATATTTCAAAGGTCAGTATACATCACATACTTTCTCAGATGCTAAATTCTATTAAAATATTCTTAGGTAAGTGAATATGTAAAATATTCCATTTTACAAACTACAAAAAAAAAGGTGTTGGGAACTTGGCATGAAATCAATAGCATATCCTATAAAGTTAAAAGCTGTCCTTAATCAAAATGTGCTATGAGCCTAATATTTGAAAAATAAATTTTGCGAGATGGGCTTTCACTGTGTTGCCGAGGCTATCCTTAAACTGCTGGGCTCAAGAGATCCTCCTGCCTCTGCCTCCCAAGTATCTGGGACTACTGGTGTGTAATATCATAGTCAGCTCAATATTTGAAATATTGAAAAACATTATTGAACAATTTAGAATACACAATAATCAAAAGTGAGTAGGTTCTCCTTGGGCAGAGATGTGGGAAAGAACACATGTCTAAGAAGCAACGAAACAAAGCGAGATAGTCCCATGGTGAGAAGGGTCTAGTTTCACAGCTTTTACATAAAAGTGCACAAAAGCTCTCTAGCATGAGCATTGAAACTTGAAAACATTATAACAAACATTTCTGCGTTAAACTTCCATACTATTTTCAATAAATTTTTTTCAACTGGCCTTTTGTATTTTGAGATAATTGTGTATTAGCATGCAGTTGTTAAGAAATAATACAGAGAGATGTTGTGCATCCTTTACCCAGTTTCTCTTAAAAATAACAACTTACAGAAAAGTAGAATTTAAAAAAAGGTTACAAAGTTATACTGCAATATCACAACCAGGATATTGACGTACAGACAAGATGCAGAAGGTTTTCATCATCATAAGCATCACTCAAATCAATAGCCACATCTAATTCTCTGCCTTCACACCTGCTCCCTAACCACTAATCTGCTCTCCATTACAATAATTTTATCATTTCAAGAGTTTTATATAAACGTCATCATTAGTACGTCACCTTTGGGATTAGCTTTGAACTCAGCATAAGCATAATTCTCTGGAGAGTCTTTCTCAAGCTGTTGATTCATTCCTTTTTACTAAGAAGTAATAATATTTTTCCATCATATGAAGCATATGAATGTACAACAGTTTGTTTCCCTCCTTTTTTGTTGCAGGTTATCTAGGTAGTTTTGAGTTTGGGGGGTATTATTAGCGAAACAGCTACAATTATTTAGAACAGGTATTTGAATGAATATAACCCTTCACTTTTCTGGAATAAATTCACAGTTCAATTGGTAGATTTATAGAGTAGCTGCATAAAGTTTTGCTTTTTCCAGAATGGCATATAGTTGAGATCATAACACTATGTAACCTTTTCACATTGGCTTCTTCCACTTAGTAATATGCATGTTAAGTTTTCTTCTCATGGTTAATAGTTCATTTCTTTTTAGGACTGAATAATATTCCACTATCTGGATATACCAGTTTATTCATCCTTTCACCTACTGAATGACATCTTTGTTGCTTCCAAGATTTGATGACTATGAATAAAGTTGTATAAATATCGTGTGGGTTTCTCATGTAGACGTTAAGTTTTCAACTCATTTGAGTAAATACCAAGAAGTGCAATTGCTAGAACATATGGTAAGAGTATGTTTAGTCTTTTAAGAATCTGCCAAACTGTTTTCCAGAGAGACTATACCATTTTACATTTCTACCCACAGTGTGTGAATGATTCTGTTTCTCTGAATCCGTCACTTGGTACTGTCACTATTTTTTTTTTAATTATAGCTCTTCTCCTTAATATACAGTAATATCTCTGGTCTTAACTTGCATTTTGTAAATGGCTAGAGTCTTGAATATCCTTTAATGTGCTGATTTGCCTTCAGTATCTCCTCTTTGGTGAAAAGCTTCATGTCTTTTTTCCATTTTTATATTTTTAAATACTGATTATGAGGGTTCTTCACATATTCTACATGTAAGTTCTTTGTCAAATGTTTGCAGATACTTTACTCACATCTGTAACTTTTTAACAGATTGTATTCTTATTCTAGCTTATTAATATAGTTGACTACCTTCATTGATTCCAAATATTGGAGCTGCCTTGCCTACCTGACATGAACCCTATTTAATAATGATGAATTCCTTTTCCATACTGCTGAATTCTAATTTTTGCATCATTTTTGTTCAGTATTTTGGGACTTTTATTCAAGAGGGATCCATCTATTCAAGAGGGATATTTGTCTGCATTTTTATATATTCTATCTTTGGTTTGGGTATCGGGTTATTATGAGTTTTATATAAATAGAAAGTGATCTGTCCTCTCCTTTTTTCTAGAAGAGATTATGAAGAATTGGTGTAAACTCATTTTTACATTTTTAGTAGAGTTTTCTTGTTAAAATACCTGTACCTAAGATTTCTTTTTAGGGAGTATTTTCATTATGAATTAATATTCTTAATAGTCAAAGGGCTAGTAAAATTATCTATTTCACATTGGGTGAACTGTGAGAATTTGTTTTTGAGTTTGTCCATTTCTTGTGTTGTCAAATTTATATATGATATCGTTAATGGTGTTATGTCCTTCTGAGGTCTGTAGAGTCCGTAGTGATATCTCTTGCTTCATTCCTGATATGAACATTTGTATCTTCTGTTTTTTTCCCTTTTGCGGTATTGCTAAACATTTGTAAACGTTACTGAATGTTTTAGGAAACCAGTTTTTTTTCTTTTTCTGATTTTCTTTATCATTGTCTGTTTTCAATATTATACTCTTAATTTTATTTTTCCCTTCTTTCTACTTGCTTAGGGTTAAGTTTGCTTTGACTTTTTCTAGTTTTTTAGATGAAAGTTTACTGATTTGAGATTTTTCTTTCTTCTAGTGTATTCTAACAAAAACATTCGGTACTATAAACTTTTTGCCTTGTTTTAGCAGTGTCCCCAATTTTTTATTTCATGTTTATGTCCATGTAATTCAATGTACTTTTTAAGTTTTCTCCTAAGTCTTCCTCTTTGACTCATGAGTTATTTAGAATTATACTGTTTACTGTCCAAATATTTGGAAATGTTATTGTTATCTCTTTGTTTTTGGTTTTTAGTTTGATAGCATTGTGGCCACACAAAATGGACGATGATTTCAATTTTTAAAAATTTGTTAAAGTTTGTTGTATAGTTAGAGTTTGTGTAGGATCTGGTTTACTTTGGTATATAATTTGTATGAAACAACACGTACTTTACTGCTGTTGGGTGGGGTGTTCTACAACATTTGATTAGATCCCATTTGTAGACAGTGTTAACTTTCCCATATTTTGGATAATCTTCTATCTAGTTATATCAGTTGATAAGAGGGAGTTGAAGTCCCCAACTTTGTGTATTTATTTCTCCCTTTAGCTCTATCAACTTTTGCTTCACATATTTTGCATTTATCTCTTTTGGTGCTTGCATATTTACAGTTTTTACTTTTTTGGAGGGTTTGTGCTGACACTTTTATTCATTATACAGTGTCCCTCTCTGTCTCTGGTTATTTTCTTCACTCCAAATTGATTCATCCAATATTATTATAGTCACACTACTTTTTTTTTAAGGTTAATGTTAGACCAATACAATTTTTTCCATCCCTTTTCTTTCATCTTGCCTATATCATTGCATTTTAAGTGAGTCTCTTGTAGGTAGTAAATATTTGGATCATATTTTTAGTGTGCTGTACCAATGTCTGTATTTTACTTGGTGTGCTTAGAACACACTTAGTGTAATTATTGAATATATTAAGGCATAAGTTATGTCATTTGATTTTTTTTTTGCTTTCCTTTTCCTGCCTTCCTGAGGGTTTCTTGAACATTTTTGAGAATTACATTTTGATTCATCAACAGTGTTTCTGAGTTTATGTCTCTGCATGTCCTTTTAGAGGTTGCTTTAGGAATTACAAGCTATGTGTATACACAGGACAAAGCACAGGCTACTAGTGTTACCTTTTGCCAATTCAAGCTTTATCTTCCTTTAGATCGCTGAACCTGCCTCTCTATATAACATAATTATCTTAATTTATCCTCTACATGCATTTAGTGCCACATCAGTCAATACTTGTGTGCATGGACTGTCAAACATAATTGAGAATACTTGGGAAGTAAATTCTATTTTATTACCTATATTTTTGCCTATGGGAATCACCAGAACTGGAATCACCTGTTGCTGCTACAGCCAGGAATAGGTCATGGACATGGGTTTCTGAAAGTAAGTATATTGATTGACAATTAAGTTTCTGTAATTGGGAACTAGATGCCTGGTTCTTCCACCCTGACCCTGCAAAAGCAGCCATCATTTCTCATCTTATAGGTGCCACAGGAATAACAGACAGGCAAGATATGGTGAGACATCTATGGAAAATTATTAAACAATTATTATTCCTGCAAAGTAGCAGAAATATGCAGTCTTCCCCTCTCCCTATGCTCTGCTTTCAAATTTTGGCAAATAAGATTTTATTCTCAAGCTGAAAATGGGAAGAATGTTCGGGTTACTAAACTAAGCCTGAAAGAAAATCCCAATACAATCCTGCACACACAGAACCTCCAATCAGCCATTTAGGGACTGACTCTGAAACAGTTAAGAATCATCTGGCACTGAAGCAAAGCTTCTGATGGGAAAGAGAGAAACAAAGAAAACACACAGGGAAATCAAAATATTAAAAGAATCTGGGGCATCACACTACAGTGAAGGTAAAAGAAAAGATGCTGCATTCAGGAAGGAAGAACAAGATACCCTAAAAAGAAACATTCAGAGAATTAGAAAGAGTTCTTGAAAATTAAAAACATGACAAATGAAAGTCTTAATCACAAGTTGGGAAGTCATGTTGAGGATGTTTCTTAGAAAGCAAAACAAACAAAAACAGATACAGCATGAAAATAGAAGAAAAAAGAAAAGAAAACCAAATCAGAAGTTCCAACATCCATTAGTGAGAGTTCCAAAAAGCTACATTATATAAAACAAAGAGAAGAAAATATTAAATAATAGAGTGTGATTCAAGCTGTTACTGGAGGATGGGGGCCTGGAAGTGCTGTTTTGATGGGAGAAAAATGAAACGAACAGATTACCTATGTGCTCAGCTCTATTAATAGGAGTTTTAAAGATCTAGCAAACAGTTTGGAAACAAGTTAAAAATAAGAACATAGTAAACAAGTTCACAAATAAAATTAGGCAAATTTTAGAAGGGAAGAGTTGTATAAGAAAGAAAATGTAATTGTGCTACAATATATCATTTCACTGTGGAAGACTTTTATGCTGTCATAATAATGTAGCACTGAATATATTTTTAACCCAAATGTGACATGATTTGACGGGAATGGAGTAAGGGACAATGGAAGATGGTATGGGGTGGGGCATAAACTTCCATCCTCTATGGCAAAATCTCTTTATTAATAGATAATGTCACAAATTAGAAAAATAAGAAATAGTATTAATTTGTTATTAGAAATATAGAAAAACCAGAAGATAATATATAAAGGAGCCAAAAGAACTGAAATACCTAAAGGAAATGGGAATCAGAGTGTGGGAGAGGTGAACAAAGGCCAGGGAAACGTCTCACAAATTTAGAAGTACTATTTTACTTTAAATGCTGTTGTTATTTTGCTTAAAAACTAATTTGAAAATATAAGTAATAGTGATAACAATGTACAGTGAGAACACATGAGCAATATAGAAGAGTGTTCAAAAAATTAAGATTTAACCACAGTCCAAGATGATCTATTCCTTTCTATCTACAAAGATTCTAGTATAATTTCCAGACATTTTTTCTGAACCCCAAAGCAGACATAAAAGTAAAAGCAATACCTCAGGGGCTGGGGTTGTAGCTCAGTGGTGGAGCACTTGCCTAGCAATGGTGAGGCACTGCATTCCATCCTCAGCACCACATAAAAATAAATAAAGATACTGTGTCCATCTACAACTAAATTTATATATAAAGCAGTACCTCAGCACTAAGTAGCTGTAATGGTTAATTTTAAGGTCAAATTGGCTAGGCCAAGGTAGCCAAAATTTGGTTAAATACTATTTTAGATGTTTCTGTGAAAGTATTTTTGGAATGGCATCAACATTTTAATCAGCAGACTGTGAATAAAGTAGATTCCCCACACAATTTTTCATTGCTGTGACAAAATACCTGAGAATATTAACTTAAAGAAGGAAAGATTTGCTTTGGCCCATGGTTTCAGTTCATAGTTACTTGGTGTCATCACTGTGGGCCTGTGATGGACCACATGGTAGAGCAAAACTACTCACATCATGGTGATCAAAAAGCAGAAAGGGAATGGGGGAAGGTAAAGGAAATGTCCAGGATCAACATACACCTTTTGAAGACACACCTCTACTGACCCACCTCTTCCAACAAAGCTTCACTTTCTAAAGTTTCAACCACCTCCCAATAACACAACCAGCTGCAGACCATACTTCAATACATGAGTCTTTGGAGGACATTTCCAATCCAAACTATAACTCCCTATGTATATACATGAGCCTCATTCAATCAGTGGAAGGCCTTAAGAGTAAGTAAACTGAGGTCTTGTCAAGAAAGAATTCTGCCGAACTGTCTTCAAATTCCAAGAGCAACTCTTCTTTGGGTCTGCAGCCTGCAGATTTTGGACTTGTCTACCCCCATAATCAGGTAAGTTAATTTTGTAAAAACTGTCTCTCTCTTCATATGGTATGATTCTCTCTGGAGTGGTGTTTAAACAGTAGTGTTTAAAGACACACAGAGAATGGACTTGACTGAAAGAAATGAGTTTGAACTAAATAATAGGGAATATGCTCTAAAGAAACCTTTAGACAGAAAATGGGAAGATTAATTGGTTAAGTGGTTTCCATGACTGGAGCACAGAGAAAGGCATAACAAGCCTAGTTAATATGAGGTGTATTAGTTGAAAGATTTAAATTTTAAAGATTTAAAGATGATATTCTGCTGGTAATTCTCACATTAATGCAACTGTAATTCTTTTAGTCAAGTCAAAGACTAAGGAAAAATTCTGGAGAAAATAGTAGCAACTAGTAAGGAATCAGACTCACTCACTTTCCAATCCCTGAAGAGTTGGTTTCAAATTCCCACTGCCTTGAATTTGCTGTATTGTCTTGAACAGGTTCTTTCATTTCTCTAATCTTATGTTCCCACATCTATCAAAATAGGAATAATTATACCTATCATATGGTTATGGAGATAATTAAATAAGAGGATGTATGTGAATATAAAACCCACATTATGTTGGACAAGAAGTCGTTAAAGAATAATGAATATTAGTTGCTTCTAGGGAGCAGTTTAAAGGACATCAGGTCTTAAAATGACTCTTCCTGACAAAGAGAGTTTAATATCTCCCTTTCAATCACAGGGGAAGGAATGGGTAGAAAGGAGAGAGAAACTGGGGAAGAAAGAGCACTGATCACCCAGAAACCAAATAACAGCCATGTAGAAAGAAAATGTGAGTGGAGTGTTCTCAATGGGGAGGCACAGAGCTCCAGCTACTGGAACAAGAAAGGAGAAACCGAAATATTTTCGTTAAATCCTAAAATATTAGGATTTTAATGCACCAGAATTTCTCTTAGGAATAGAACTGTCTTTGTTCAGGAAAATACCTTGATTGGTCACTTTTTCCCAACATGGTACAGACTATGGGTATTAGCAGGTAATAAGACATCACTGGAGGCTCTGCAGAAGGGAGAGTTTTCTCATTTATTTGTTTTTCCTCTCTGGATGGAAGGAGAGGAAATGAGTAAAGACCAGAGAATAGGAGGGAAGAAACAAGCAAGATAAGAAAAACACCTGGGAGGAGGCAAGATAAAGAATCAATGAGCCTTCTTTTTTTTTTTTTTTTTCAGGTAGGAGAGTAGCCAAAGAACCTGAAACCTAGGGTGCTGAGCTTTTGTTAAACTGAAGAAACTAATGGATGCTAAGGACTCTCATCTATTCCTTGGCACTTTTAGTCTTAGGAACAAACCTTTTGAAGTTCCCAGCACACAAGATGTTCTCTGAATCCCGTAAGTCCCAAGTAACCCACTGGTTTTCAATGAATTTACTTTTCAAAACTTATTTCTTCTCAACACGCATATTCTCCTACAACTATTTTTAAGCAACTCATCAACCAAATGCCCTCTTCCATTATCAGAGGTATTTCTACTGTCTTGCTCAATCTTTGCTCCTTAATTAAATCCTGTACAAGGCTCAGTTCAATGGCCTTTTCTTCCAGGAAGTCTTCCTGATTACTGTAGCAACAGAGCTACCTTCCCACCCTACCCCCAAATTTTACAGTCTTTAGGATATAGTATGTCATTAACTTGATGACATTATCTTTTCAGATGCATGAGTTTATCTAAAAAACCCTTTAAACTACTTCAGGGAAGTGGCTGGTAAATTCAGTAAAAGTAACTGAAAACATCAGTGTCACAGCTTAATGTTGTAGTGATAAATGATGAGGCTGCCTGAGTTTTTCAACTTTTTGCTGTGTTTTAAGCAGCTATATGTTTTAAGCAGAACTACTTTAATAACATGCAATTTGGTTATCACTTCTTTGAAAATTTATACTAATGCTGGAACACAATGGCTAATAAGTATTTGTTATTAATTAATTTCCATCATAAGCGATAAAACATTTAATTTTGGAAGGCCAGAACTCAGCCTCACCAGTGAGTCAAGCGTATCTATTGTGCTTGTTTATCAAATGCTCAATAAACTCTTTAAGGGATTCTCTATTAGCACTGTGTCCTGGGCACAACATATTTTTGACAGAAGTCTCCAATCAACAATGGAATAAAATTACTTTGTTGATCTCTATAAATGCAAAAATTACAGAATTTTGGAACCAAGTCATCCCCAGAAACATTTTGCTCTGCTTTTACTTGGCCAGTTCTTGTTTCACATGTTTAAGAAATCAGGGTGATTGTAGAAAGATGTGCTCCCTATAGGAAATATAGTATTTACCATCTAACACACACATATACAAAATTGAACAACTTTATTGGGGGGGGGTCTGCCTGTACTTGAAAGTAAACTTTACAAGAGCAGGGATTTTTATGACCTCTACTCATCATTACTAATCCTGTTTATATTTCATTGGAGACAATTGTACTGGGGCAACACTGCTTAGCACTCCCAACATTACTTGGGAGAAAATATTCTTGACTAACTCCATAAAAACAAAAATAAATCACTCAAGATTGCCACTACAGAAATATAATAATGCCATAAAAATTGAATCTCAGCATTTGTGACATGAAATAACCCTCTCAACTTCTGACCGGCAAAGACATCCTTTTAGTGGACTGTTTCTTCAATACATGTGTTAAATGGAACAGTGATGCTTAGCAAATAAAAATAATGACTTTCTTCTTTCTGTGCCCCTATCTCAAAATACACAGAAGAAAAATGAACAATGAATGGTTGTAGAGAAGCTGTTTCTAGGGACCTGTTCTTGCCTATTATCCTGGGAGGAATCCCTCTACAGTTGAATAGTATCATATTGTAACGATGGGTTGTCTACATCTTGACTAGTCATTTCAAACACTAGCGTGTGTGAAAATCACATTGGATGTTTATTAAAATGCAGATTCTTGGACTGCTTTGCAATAATTTTTGTTACAGCAGATTTGGAGCAAGGCCCAGACACCTATGTATTAACTATCACCTCAAATGTGAGTTGCTGGACCACTGCTTGGGATCTCGCACAATGTAGGCTCTATGTTCTTTATGATAGGAAATGGAAATAATGCTGATGAATCTCCTCCAGTATTGTTTAGGACTTGGGCCAATTTGGGCTCTAAGGCAGTTAATCATGTCTGAAGCTACATATTGAACTAGGTTAAAAAAATTCTACTACAAAAATTTCCAGGAAGGATCAGTATTTGAAGGGCTTATGGCTAGCAGGCCAGTACAGGAAAGTCTGATACTCAGTTTCAAAGTCTGTAGTCAAATGAATAATTATAAAAACAGCAGTTGGGCATGGTGGGCACACCTGTAATCCCAGTGGCTCAGGAGACTGAGGCAGGAGGATCCCAAGTTCAAAGCCAGCCTCAGCAACTAAATGAGACCTTAAGCAATTTAGATCCTATCTCAAAATAAAAAATAAAAAAGGCTGGGGAGGTGGCTCAGTGGTTAGACACTCCTGGATTCAATCCTGTGGTTCTGAAAAGAAAAAGTCAAAACAGCAAAACACTTCAGGGCTGCATTTTCAGTGAATTGTGTACTTGTTTCTCTTTAAATATTCAGCATTTGATGCAAATGAGGAAGTACAACTGGATAGATTGTTGCAGACAGAGTCCTCGCCATGATTACTATTGCTTTTGGTATAGTATAGGTACATTCAGAGTTTTTTTTTTCCCCAGTTGGGGCAGAGCACTAGCAGCATAAGTACAGGCCTTACTAAGAGTATGGTTCATATGCATGTTCACCAGGACATTGTAAAAGGCTTTACAGTTAGATCTTCCAACACTCGAATCCTGGTTCCATGGTTTTATTTGGTAACTTCAGGAAAATTAGTCACAATAAACTCTCCTATACTGGGATTTTTAAAAAGGAATCAAAGAAACCACATCTGTGGATGGGCTGCCACAGTCATAGTTGAATTCTCTCTTTCCTGCTCTCCCTCTGTTCCCAGTAATCCTTCCTTTGTTCAGTGATGTACAAGTCACCTGAACTAGCAGATTCAGGGTTATTTTTAAAAATCCACCTTCCTCTTTGCTTCTTATCTAAATAGTCATGAGATCTGTCTACTTTGCTCCTAAAACACTGACAACCACTGCATCAGGCCGCTACTTGATCCATCCTTTATTTAGAACATCATTCCCCCTCTATTCCTCTGTAGCCCAAACAGAAATACCTCGTGATTTCACAACGTCACAAAGCCTCTAATTACTCAAAATCTCACAGGCTTCTCCAGGGTTACAAGGCAGATGAGTGACACAGTGCTAGGCATGACTGTGACCCTATGCTTCTTGGTTACTCCCTACAGCTGTGTTCCTTTCTCCCTCGACCACTGAGGGAAGGAGCCCTGCCCTCTCAGGTACCCACTAAGGCCCTATGTGCAAAAAAGAAAAAAACCAGAAAACCCATTGCCAGCTCACCCCTTGGGAAAGATAAATAATCAACTTTTCACAGGTATTATGGACCACATAAAGTGAAGCCATTGTTTTAGTTTGTTTAACTAAGGGAATGGAGATGCAAATGATTTAAAATGTAGTTTAATAAGAAATGAGGATGCCAAGGAAAACAGAATCTAGAGACAATTTTGGAGAAAAAAATTCTCTAAAACAGAAAATAACTTAAGAATTTATTTACGGATGAGTAACATTTCAAATGATTTACCTTAAGGAATAGCTACCCTACTTTCTTACCTTGGTTGATCCAAATAATTTCTAAAAGTTCAACATGGACTACATACCATGAAACTGGTAACACTTATTCCAGATGACTTCCAGAAATCAATATATATGTTGTGATGGACTTATATTAAAGAGCATAATTAGGCAAACTATAATGATCAAAAATCAAAGAAAATTTTGTTGCCTCCTTATTGATGTTGCCAATTTCAAGAACGAAGGTTTGAAGCTTTGATGTTGATTATTGAGAGCATAGTTATAAAATTCACAGTGGCAAACTTAGAACTACTGGCAAAGGAAAAGCAGCATGCTGAGGCCCAGAAATAGGATCGCTGCACATGGTCCAAAGCCTGTGTCCTCAGAAGCATTAAACACAGTTGGGACTTAACAGTGATTAACAGATTTATTCAGACATGTGCCAAATACAAGATAGCTTCATGAGGTTATTGTAAGAACATGCTCTGGGATTTAGAGAGAACCATGGTCCTTCTGTCTAAAGGATGACAAGGTTTTTCATGACACATGTTACCTGACTGCTTTAATCTTTCATCTTCCATAGCATTTTGCTTAAGTTGATCTGGTTGGAAATGCTTATGTCAAATAAAGAAATAAGCCACTGGTGATGAACTGAGAAAGTTTCAGTTAATCATGAGATTCCAGCAGAAAAAAGACTGGTCAAATAAAGAAAGAGAGTTCCTTTTCCAAAAACAGAGGCTAAAAGAGCTGTTTAAAATTATGTTTGTATAATTATTATCCCATTTAATTCTTACAACCACTGCATGTAATAAGTTGTTACTTGCATTCTACAGATGAAAAATTTAATCCACAGAAAGGTTAAGCCATGGACCCAAACTTAAGTCAGAGAAGAATGGAGAGCTTATACTGTTAACCACAACCCTAGATGCTAAGGCTTACAATCAGCAGCTTCACCTAAATAAAATTGTCCACTTCTCACAAACTGGAACAAAATCTTAAAAGTTGGAGGATAACTATCAGATCATTCTTCCTCTCTACTCAAACAAAACTAAAGAATTAATCCAGTTAAGTGGATTACACTATAAAAAATATACCATACAAATGAGACAAAAAGCAGGATGGGGAAGAACAGTGTTCTTAAGATCTAAACTAAAGTTGTACTTTTTAAAACCAAACTGTACAGATGGTACAATATAAGACCTGGTTAACATATCTTTTTAAACTCATAAACTGTTAGTTTCATATCTAAAACCCCAATAACACCACCAAATGCAAAAATGAACTTGATGACAAATACTTGTTACTATATATCCCCTCAATGTCACATTTTAAGATATGAATTAATGCTTCTGTAGTCAAAAATCCCCTCTCCTTCTCCCACAGGAAGTGAGAGACACCAGGCTAGCAAGCAGAGGAATACTAAACACAGTGAGGGAGCACTGCAGGAGACTGAATCCTGAGGCTGGGCTGGGAACAGGAAGAAACAGCTGGAGGACACCTTCAGAAGCAGCAGGGATCTAGATGGCCCCTTTGTGATGGGCTCTGTGGGGTTCAAGTTTACTAGGGGGAACTGAAAAAAAAAAAAAAAACCTCAAATACATTTTATGCACAAAAATATATTAGTCACCAAGCTAGACACTGAATTTTTTTGTTTTTGTTTTTTGTTTTAAAAAGCAGCCTACTTGAGATCCAGGATGAGAGGCACACAAGATCCTAGCTCTGGAGGGGTTACAAACTTGCAGGAAATGGAAGCAGAAAAGTGTGGTTTAAGGATACAGAGGGTTCACTGTATTCCTGTGAAGCTCTAATGGTGCAGGGGTGGAGCTCTGTGGCAGGTAGCAGCTACAGCCAGTGAGTTCTAAAGGGAAGTCAGACATTGTAATGGGAGGAACATGGCAGTTGGGAAATTTCTAAGCAATCACCCATCCTTTATTTAAATAAAGGGGAGAAATTTTGAGGGACCTACATACAAAATAACTGTTAATGCACTTTATGATTGGTGCCCAAAGCTGACAGCCTAGGGAAATAATATCTGTTACATGAATGTAGAAAATCCTTAATAGCAAATAATAAGCATTTATTGAGCTACTATGAAGTCAAGATTCTGTGTGGGGCCCTGGGGATGTAATAAAAAGTAAGAAGCCTTCGTTCTTGTACTTATGTGCTTCAGAAGTCCAGGCAGGGAAAATAATGCAATCAAATTGTCACATGAGGAAATAGTAAGATACAGACCTAAGGAATTTCTATTAGGGAGTCTGACTATACAAAAGAAATTGGCCAATGTGGGTTGGGGGGAGGGCATGGAGGAGGTTTCCCATTTAGAATTCTTTCACATGATGGCAGTCTCACTTATAACAACTATCAAAATTGAAAGCAGTAACTTAAGAGGTTTCTATAGGAGAAAAGAAAAAGGTGCTTTAGATAGATCTGTTGAAAATTGCATTGCTAAGTAGACCAGCCATGAACAAGCAATATTTGGTGAATATTACTATACTTTTTATGTAGCACATGTTTTCATATTGTTATGAACCTCTGGTTCCTAAGCTATTGCCAATTCTAATACCCAGCTGTGGCACAGGGGTACTTTATTAGTTGTTTCACAAGTCTCCAATGAGGGAAGCTAATTTTCTTAAATGTATACCCACTGAGAGAAATTTTACAAATCACAGAATACTACAGCTCAAATGGGATGGCTCTATATTAATAAAAGGCGTAAAATTGCTTTTTAAAAATGAACAAATGTGTAATCTCCACAATGTGTTAAAATATATTTGCAAACACAATATTCTACATAATTAATCTTCAAGGCAAATTAATTTTGTTAACCTTAAACTGAAGTGATTATCATAGTGCTACCTGAAGGTCAAGAAAATGTAACTGTATTTTTTTCCACAGTAACAATAACAATAACAATACATTCAAAGATAATGAGAAAGAACTGATTAAAGTAGAAAAGAAACTTGGAGATAAAATTGTTTTGTATTTTAAGTTATTGGAAAAATAAGACTGAAAATTTATTTTCATGCTAACTTATTTTACTTTAAAATATTTCCAATATTTAGCTCCATCTTTATCATTTAACAAAAATGGAATAAGTCAATAATTTATTTTCATTTAAAATTTAAAGTTTGAAAATTTGACCCTGTCCCTCTACTTCTGCCAGATTAGCCTTGATCTTTATGATTTAACTGAAACACCGGTAAAAACAACCATTAAATCCATCTTCTTGAATTATATTTGTTTTCAATATACCTGATATGAGTAATCCCTTCTAAAACTGAGATTTGTGGCAAATTTCCACAATGTGGACAAAGAAGAAGAAAACATCATTTCTCTTATAAAAACAATATTACAGGGCTGAGTTTATAGCTCAGTGGTAGATCACTTGCCTAGCACATGTGAGGCACTGGGTTCAATCCTCAGCACCATATATAAATAAATAAAATAAAGGTATTGTGTCCATCCACAACTAAAAAGATACTTAGAAAGAATAATACTGCTATATCAAGGATCAATTAAATTTTCCCATAATTCCACCACCCTAATTTCTTGTCTATTTAAAAATTTTTAGCAACAAAAACATTTTTTTACATTGTTACAATCTGTGTATGCAATTTAGGGAAAATCACTACTTAAATTCTAATATATAGGATTATATATGAACTTTTGAGACTATCGAGTAAAACCTGCAATGTGAAATGTACTGTAATCCCCAAATACCTAACAATTTCAACCTTCCATACCAAATTACAATTTCCTTTCCTTCTCTCCTTGAATAAATGAACCAAGATGGGGCTCATGTTAGTCTGATTTCACAACCTATAAAGCAGTACATATAGAAAATTGTAATTGTCTTGGTTGGTTAGTAGTCTCTGTGCAATCACTGTAAAATTAAAGGTTTTTTTGTCCCTCTTGGTATAAACATCCTCGTATCAACAACCAATTATCTCAAACATTCCTAATTATAGTCTACTCTTTTTTAAAATATTTTTTATTAGTTGTTGATGAATCTTTATTTTTTTGTATGTGGTGCTAAGAATCATACCCAGTGTCTCACACATGCTAGGCAAGTGCTCTACCACTGACCCACAATCCCAGCCTCTAAGTTCTACTCTTATCTAAACTAGTTTTATAGGGAAGGTAGGTAGTTCAAATAACAGACTTCTTCAAAGAGAAAATGCACCTAAATGTACTATAGATACCAAAGGAGGAACAGGATATAGATGGAGTATTTTGTGATTACAGAAATATCAGTGATCTTGGGACAGTCACTGTGTCCCTGAAATTCTGGTTACTATAATATGAATGCCATATTCTATCTCTTTGGGGGATATTATGGCAAAAAACTAGAAAATATGTAATAATTTTCAAATCTTCAGATGAATGGTACTATATTTTAATAATATTTCTAATATCCATTAGGACAAAATAGCACTTATTACTAACCATCACCTCTGGTTAGAAATTGATAATGAATTCACCTTTCCAATAGGTTTGAAGACCAGTTCTGAAGAGCATGCTGAACTGGTTTCATTTAGTAACACACTGACATCTAGTGGAGATTTATGGTGTGCTAGGGATTACCTTACACTCCAAAATAACCACAGTTCTGATGGAGGCAGAGAAAAAATAAAAGCACCTTTTCGTCTTTACGCAAAGTATCAAGAACAAGATACAAAACAAAAACAATCAAAAAAATCCATGAAGGTGCATTTTCTGTATACTTTTTCTTATTAATTAGAAACATTTTTCTTGTTTAATTCGCCAGACATAATCAAAATGAGGTGGTAGAGGTGGGAGGGGTGAAGCATTATTTAGTGTTGTGATTTAAGTGGTCCCCCAAGACCTCCCCCTAACTCAGAATTTTAAGGGACCAATAATATATAACTATGTGCTCTTGTACTTCAACAGTGAATGCAAGCAAAGGTGGAGGAACCCGAGAATCGAGGGAGGGGCACCGAAAGAAGAGGACAAGGGAAGCAAGTCTTAAGGTTTCCCACCACATCTCTTGAATTAATTTCTATACCTTTTGTGGTTAGAATTCTGTTAATTCTGAAAGAAAAGCTCCTTTATGTAAATGACTGTGTAAGCTTTTTGGCATGTCACTAAGCATTTATCTAAACCTGCTTATTTAATACACTGCATTTACTCTGAGATAAAAATGTAAAATAGAATGTTTCTACTACCCTAAGCTTCCAAAATTCCTAGCACCATCAATAAAAACATAGCTTCTTTGTGTCCCATCCAAAGAATACAAGAAATAAATGGTATGTGACCCAGGAGGAAGGCAACTTAACACTTACATATTTAACATGATTATTTAGATAAAAGTTTTAACAAATATTTATTAGAAGACTAATTACAATCATAATATCTGCTACAGTACAAATTAAAACCATGCCCCCTCCTCCCACTTTAGTGAACCCAGGAAGCACTGAAGAGTACAGATATCTATTTGATCTACACCAGCCTACTTCCTTGTTTTCTACTGAGCTTCAAATACTGGATGGAGCTTCTTTTACACCACCATGTAATAGCTTCATTATTCCAATGAACAGGAAAGGTTGAAGAGGAGGAATTCTGGAAGCTGGAATTAAAAAAAAATTTAAATACAACTGTGTGCTTTAGCCTCTGGTTCTGGCAGACCTTTTTCCACCACACCTCTTCTGAGGGGGGAAAAAAAGGAAGAAGAAAAGTGAAAATATTTTACTGTTGGTCTTCAGGAAACATGGAACTAAAAGAAATCCTCAAGGACTAGGAAATGTGTGACTTTTCTCAGGAAGAATGTGGGTGAGTTTGTTCCCACCACACCCAATATGCTTCTAATTCTTAACTCCTTCACTCTTTCATTGATGTCTGGGAATCAGAAGAATCACCTAGAAATGACTGGACCAGACCAGCCCCCAAGCTGAAAGTCCTAGAGGAATTTTAAGACAGCCACACTGCTTAGTTACAAACAAAACATTCTTAATACAGCCTTAAATAAATGTGTATCCATTGTTGGTGTTGTTAAATTTTAAAAAAGAAATATACTCACTTTGTTGTTCTTGGCAATTAATAAACTTCAATCTTCAGAGCCCAGAGACAAAAACGAACAAACAAAAAAACAACAAAAAAAGATGCGACACAACCTATTAGCACAAGCAAAAACAATGTTCTAACAGTGAAGTTTCATGCTGCACTCAAACATATAATTATCCATACAAATTTATTGTATTTTACTGCTTAAAAAGTCTTTCCAAATATTTTATGCTGCTTCTTTTGCCACTAATTGTTCCCTAACTGAATTTCGACAGTGTTGTTCACTGCTCTGAGTTCAATTATATGATTGAGAAAATTCAGGCCTAGAAGAAATTTTTAGTTGCAAAAAAGCAAATAAGAGAGATTTGAAAGCTTAGATACTCTATGATGCTGATTAAATTAAACTAATTTGACTCTAGAGTTTAGCATACTAAAGACTGAGAAGTCAGAATTGAAATATCAATTATCAGACTGTTTTACTCACAAACTACTGTGATAAATCAATGATCCTTAAATATTCTAAAAATACAACTTATTTAAAATTTAAAAGTTATCCTATGTTTGTTTCAAGAGAAAGTGTCAAAAAAAATGACAAGACAATCCTTGGTAATTAGTTTTCATATATGTAGAATACATATTTTTATTGGATGATAGGTTTTATTTTAGAAATGGTGATTTAAGGATTCCCGGGAAGGCCCTCAATTTTGGCACTAAGGCTACTATCCCTACTGTGAAGAATAAGCAGATTTCAGTGATTTCTTTTAGAGAAGTCTTCAGTCATTTTGGGGAATGTGTGTGGGTATCATGTGTTGTACTAAATCAGTCTTCTAGTTTCATTCTCCCAGGATGTGCAGCTATGTTGTAGACAGGAAGTGTATTTTCCAGGCATGTTCAAAGCTGCAGATGCTAAAGAAGAGGCGACTATTAAAAGATCAACCATGGTACATTATATAAAATGAACTCAGAGATGTGGTCAGAGTGCCTGTGCACAATGTTTAATCTCAAAAAGAGAATTTACAATAACACTACATAATCAATATCAAAATTTCTACGGCCAGAATCTACTGCTTTCTATAAAGATCTTGGCTTCCCTGGAATGTTAAAAAAATAGAAACAAGACTGACTTACAGAATCTGAGAAAACTTTATTGACCTCTTTATCCTTTCAACATTACGAGAACAAGCCAGACAATATAGTTAACCCAAGTTCAAGGGAGTAAACCTTTTTCCAAAGCTTAAATAGGTTGGACGTTTTCCCAACAGCATAAGACCTTCCCATAAATCAACCCTCCTCCTCCTCCTCCTCCTCCTCCATCACTTTAACAACCACAACTCAAGAGTACAGAATGGGAAACTTTTGCTCTTTCTCTTCAGGAGTTCCCACTGGAGTGTCTTGTCTTCTTGTGGCTTTTGGCTTCCTATATTTAACACTCAGTGTTCCCCAAATGATAACCAGAGATACCTTAATCCTACTTGGAAAATAAATGAAGAGAAAAAAATACATTTCTAACTAATCAGTAAGAGGCTTCTAACAAGCTGCAAGTAAAAAGGAATACAAAACAATTTCTAATTTTAGTTAATAAAATATAAGATTTCAGAG
This sequence comes from Glaucomys volans, assembly GCA_020662805.1. NCBI lineage: Eukaryota > Metazoa > Chordata > Mammalia > Rodentia > Sciuridae > Glaucomys > Glaucomys volans. The sequence continues at coordinate 215,681 of JAJEJO010004485.1, forward strand.
ATGGTAAAGGACTTTAGAGATGCTGTTCTCTAGATACCATTTGAGATACTATTCTTGTACTCTTTCAGCCAGTCTTAAATGAGGAAACACTGTTTAGGCAAAGTGCCCAAGAAGAGGTATTAACCAAGGGAATGAAATGACCAATGTGTGATTTAAAATTCTGCTCCTTTAAGTTCACTTCAGTTTGAAAGGACTCCCTTTTAAGCTTAGCTAACAATTAACTTTAAACTCAGATTGTTTTGTGCCCATGTTTAAACATAGTCAAATACTTATTAGTTTTAATGGAAACATCACTACAATGAAAATAAAAACAAGAGGCACCACATGCCAAACTGAAACATAAGTCCATGCCTGCAGTGCCATTTTATTAAAGTGCTCAGGTATAGTTAATGTTAGGCTAAAACACTTCCAAATACTCAAATCCAGGGGAAAAAAAAATCAAAGTACAAAGTTGCCCACTCATCACTGAATTATTTTGGACTGAACAGAAGGCTCAGTTTCAGCACTGCCAAATGCTCTTAGGCACAGAAGCAATGCACCATCTGTCTTGAAGCACAAGCGCATCAGTTCACGTTTAAAATACTGGTGTGCCTGGCCGAGTATCTTAAGCAATCCACTTTCTGATGCTTGACTGAAAATTAACATGAGCAGCAACAAGGTTACATGAACTAATACTTTGACCTGCTGGTAATAAAATAAATTCTAAAAATGTTGGTGCATCAGAATTGTAGTCCTATGAGCAGAAAGTCTTAAAGAAGTCAGTGGTTTAAGGAGTGTGAGTCACTATTGCTATTTCTCTGAGGAAAAATATATATTTTTTAAACGCAGATTTTTTTTAGTTGTAGATGGGCACAATACCTTCATTTTATGTACATGTGTTGCTGAGGATTGAATGCAGTGCCTCACATATGCAAGGCAAGTGCTCTACCAATGAGCTATAGCCCCAGCCCTCTGAGGAAATATTTTTAAGTGATAGATGCAACTGTTGCTGTTGACAGAGTGACTCTGGTATGTCACTACGAAACAAATGTATCTGAAATTGTGACTTCCATAGATGCTGCTTCATCATGCAGCACACTACCGTCATGCAGTGACAGAAAGCCAGGTTTCTAAGAAATTGGGACTTGAATTTGGTAAAGAATGGGCAACCACTGAAGTCTGTGAGCAGACTGTCCTGACAGAGCTTACTCTAGGAAGATGAATGTGATAGTAGTGTGAAGAATAGATTTTAAACAGTTCCTGTAGATAAGGGATGTCAAAGCACGTGGATAAAATAGTAGGACTGGAAGAAAAGAACAAAATCAAGACTTGGATGCCTTTACAAATAAGGCAAAATTAAAACAACTGCCACCTGTCACTGTGTGAAATATCCTAAAAAATACTGTTATAATCAACTTATCTTAGGAAAGAACAGCCATATTCTTTGAGGGGAAAAAGTTTAAAGTTTACTTGGGCTTAAATGTGCAATAATCACAGCAAAAATACTGTCTCAAATTTCTCTCCTTTGGTGCCATCTCTAATCAAGCCTGGATCTCATCACTCTCAACAAAACTGTGCTTATACAGGTCACCAACTACCATCCCCGAATTGCTAAGTAACATGGTTATTCCAGCCCTCATCTTATTTACCAGATCATTCATACTTCTGTGAAACTTTCCACTTCTATCCCAGGTCCTTACGCTCCTGGTTTTCCTTCTACTTTCCTGGGTTCCTTTGCCGATTCTCATCTCCTCTACATTGCAGTGCTAAGACCTCTTTCTTCTCTAGCAGCACTCAGTCCCCTGATGAGTCTATACACTCTTAAAGCTATAAATGCCATCTATTTACTCAAGTCCCAAATGTACAACCCTGGTCCAGATCCAACTCCTGAATCAGATTTGTATATCCACTGTCCTGACACCTCCATTTCAATGTTTAATAGGCATTTCAAACCTAACCTGTCAAAAACTAAGCTCTTAATTTTTTCCCAATCCTGTTCCACCCCCAAGTTTCTCAGCTTATGAAAATTATACCCTTCAATTTGCTCAAGTCCTACATGTGTGAGTGATTCCTTTTTCACACCAGGTAGTCAAACTATCACCAAATCTTGTCCACTCTATCTTCAACTGGAACCTTACCATTTCTAATTACCTATATTACTGCTACCCAGGCTGAAGTCCCCACTCTCTCTTCCCTGGATTACTGCATTAGTCTCCTGATCACCTTGTTCCTAATTCCCTACCCTAAGCCCAACCCAAGTCTCTTCCCTAACAGTAATCTAATTTTAACTACACCTAAGTCATATCCTGTCACTTTTTGGCTAAACACACCATCTGATGGTCTCTGGTCTTATTTAGAATAAGCCAGCCATACTCCTTACAATGGACTACAAGACCCTACATGATTTGTCCATCTGTAGCCATCCTTGACCTAGCCTTCCACTCCTGTCCTTGTTGCTCAGCTTGTTCTTTTTTGAATGCATTAAGCTTGCTCTTTACATGGATTACAGTCTTTTCACTTGCTATTCCCTCTGCCTGGAATACTCTTCTCCTATTTGACATATCCTTCACCCTATTCAGTTCTCCACTCCTCTGGTGAGGTCCTTCCTGACTACCCCTTTTTTACAAGTGAATAGCAACCTCCCATTTCTCTCACACAGCACATACTCCTTATTTCCCTTCCCTGCATTAGTTTTCTCCACAGTATTTATGATCTAACACACAAAATTTAACAACTTTTTTGGGGGAGTCTGCTGTACTTGAAAGTAAACTCTATAAGAGCAGGGATTTTTATGTCCTCTACTCATCATTACTAATCCTGTAAAACAACATTTGCCAGAGTATACAACTAGTAACTTATTGAGTGAAATGAACTGGATCCTTTATTTCTAGGACTTGTGATTATGTTAAGGAGATGATACACTTAAATAAAATGTAATATATTGTTTAAAACATTGTCATTTATGACAATGTTTAAAACATTTAACATTATGTCACTTAAAACGTTTAAAACATTATGCCATTTAAAAAAAACTAGAGAAGAAACACTGCCTCACATATATATGTAAAAAGACCTTCATATTCCAATGGGATGTGTTTGCTCAGCTGGATTTCATATGAGTGAGAAAAATGAGTAGTTAGAATTATATTTTTGGAATCAAGGAGCTCTTACCCAGGTACCTTTGGCACACAAAGAACATTAGACAATACAGAAGTGACCCTTTAATTTTTTGTCTTACTCCATTTCCCTTTCATTTCAGAAGCTAATAGTGAGGGAAGGGGACTTGGATATTAGTTCAATAAATGATTCTCAACACTCAAAGACAGTTCCCTCCATACTACCATGTAATATGCTAGTTCTCTTTTCCTAAAGCATTTTTCTCAGAAATTCATCAAAAGGCCATCAATTTTCATTTTTCCTATTTTCCTAAAAGCATACCATAAGCAGATACAGTCATGTGCTGCTTAACAATGGGAATACGTTCTAAGAAAAGTGTGGCTGGTCAAGTTCATCATGGTACAAACATCATATGTACTTGCATAAACAAAGATGACCATAATATGCAATATAATCTGATGGGACCACAGTGGTGTATATGGCCAACTGATCAAAATGTCTTCACGCAGCATGTGAATGTATATGTATTTTCTTTGCACCATTTTTCTTTTTACCAAAAAATGGGAATAGAAGACATATAAAATTTTAAGTGGTAATAACAATAATGGGAAATTATGTCAGTTTTGTAGGACAGGAGCATTCTGGTATATTTACAGATTTTTAAGTAAATTATAAGATTCATTCGCCATTTTAAACAAGCAGACATTAAGTAGGTTATATGAATAAACTATTGCTAATTTTCCATATTTCAGTTTAGCAGGAATATAAGCAGCACTGACCACATACAGAGAACTTAATCAGGATGATGGGGAATTAAGAAGCCATGCCTGATAAGCTTCACATAGTGTCTGGACAGTCTTAAGGCAGCTTATTCCCATGATATAATAATCAGTTAGCAAGTACACAACATATTAGATACTGAGGTAGGTATGGAAATACAGAAATGAAAAGTATAGATATTACCTTATCAAAGTTCATTATCCAGAAATAGTGATAAGGTGCTAAAGTGAATATAATAATATGCCAAAATGCAGGCTACAGACATTGGGTACTAAGAGTAATTTGAAAGACAGAGTAATTATTTTAAAAGCATCAACTAGTGTTAAGCATGTTTTAATATTATAATGATTGGGTAAACTTACCAAACATTATACTAATATTTTCATTGCTAAATCAGCAGGGGCATCTGTTCAATTTCTCATTCAACATCCATTTGTAATGGATACACATTAGCAAAGATGTGTTCTCTTCTGCTAGGAAGAGGGAAAAATCTATCAGGATAGAAAAATGATGAACTAAAAGAATGTGAAAATGTATTCATATTTGTACATGCCATACTGCCTGAAAGAACCTTTCAACTGGCACTTAAAATTTGTAGAATAAACTCACATTGAAGATCAGTTAAGGGATTATGCAATATATATATGCAGTATAACCCCTTTCTATTCCCTACTTCCTTAAGAAAAGAGGAGGGAGGTAGGAAGGAGGACGGAAGGAAAGTAGGAAAGTAGGAAGGCAGGAAGGAAGGGAGAGAGACTGAGGGAGGGAGGGAGGGATTGATTGATTTTTGGCTTTAGGGCAAACATTACCAAGGAGAGCACCTGGCTTGTTGCTGGTACTAGGAAATATGCACATGATTGCTTGATTTCTTTTTATTATTTTTGATGTTTAAGTAGATGGCGTCTTAAAAAGAGAAAACTGACAAACTAAAAGGTAAATGAGAGCAGAACAAGAGGAAGGAAGGTGTCATTTTGGAAGTGGCCTTGAGATAAATTTTGAGATTTGTGGCAAAAACACAGCCTTTAATGACTTGTTAGGTAGATTTGCATAATGGCTTAGCTTCACCAGATTTAACAGAAAATCTAAAATGAACTAAAATTTATCTAAATACAAGTTGCTGATAAAAAATAGATTTATCAATCCCTTTTATTATGTCATAGTTCTGTTTATTTCAGAATATATTGTGGACTAGCTCCCCTCCCCAGCTCTGCTTCCTAATCATAGTTAAATCACTACTTATGTGTATTTACATCAATGATGAAAACTAATAAAGAATGTTTAAACTGTCCTTGGGCCTGAATCTGGGTCATCAACTACTTAAAAACTTTTCCCCCTAAAGCTTAGTGTTTCTCTCTCTCCCCACAATATGTTGGAGAAGTCATTAAAATTCCTCTTAAGACTTCCAGTCTCCTGAACTACTGGAAGCACACACAGCTGACAGTACAATAGATGGCAAACTGAAAAAGAGAATACTGGAATTCCAGAAGAAGTACTCATGAGATGAACAAAAAAAGAGGACAATGAGGCTGGTGTGCATTCACCTTAGTTAGATGTACACAGACCTCAGAGCATCATTCCTCAATTCTCATTTTAACAAGGTTGATGCTGTCTGACAATGATCAAGATTTTTAACATGATTCATTACTGTCGACAATACACTTACATAAACCACTCTCAGCAATTCATTTTATAACTATCAGTCAACTGTGTAGAAACACTCCATTACACACTGGATAAATACACACTTAAATCATCAAAGAACTTTTATAAGAAAAAGCTGATAAAAGTAATCATTAGAAAAAAATCTATGTTTCATTTTGAATAATGTGTATCTACTAAAATGTAGTTATAAAAGTTTATTTGCTAAGGTACGAAAAAAGGAATTTGTGTATCTTATTTAACTAAAGTAAGAAACATTAAAATATAATTTAATATAATTTAATAATGGAATTAATATACAATCACTTTCCCAGTCTTTTTAAAAAAATGTGTAATGGTTTGAGAAAAAAAACTGATGTTTCAGGTCATAAGTTTGTCCAAAGACCAAAATATAAATGGTGACTAAAAATGTGTAAATGTTCTAACATGACTATAACTTAGGTTAGGATCTGAAATTGACTTAAAATTTTACTACACATTCTTGTACTGTTTTAAGGATATACTTATAAGTATTCTTATAAGCTAGTGGTTTGACTCCAACTTCTTAAGTAGACATCAGAAAACAATATCTCAGTGTTCTTGTTAGAAAAGGTAGTACACATATGGGTCAAACTATAATATACACTGAATGTTAACTGTTTTAGTTAACATTTCCTTGTACTTAAAAAGTCAATGTCGACACAACTAAAACACCTTGTTGTTTTGAAAAATGCTTGATATGTTTACCAATGTAAGTTTCCTGAAGTGATTATGTGTGATATGTGGTTAATTTTAAATCACATCACTTGTCTCGTTTTCAATTTCACAAAAAGGGGAAATTAGTGACATTAAAAGCATATCTATGACAAACGTCTAAGGGAAAATATTAACAATCCTACCTTATAGTCACAGGAAACAGTTTACTTTTGTTAAGTTTCCACTTAAAATAAGGATATAGTAAAATGTAAATTGCACTTCATTTTGTAAACTTCAGAAGTTATAATTAATTAATCTATGAATGTCCCACTTTTGCAGGAAAGTGTTAACTTGTGTATGTGTATTCAACAGTAAGCTGTAATGTTACAAACAAAAACTCAGCCCAGTGATAGAACATGTGGACTGCACCTCTGAAGCGAATTGGCTACATAATCTTGAGCAAGTTATTTAACCTGTCTGTACATCTGTTCCAAATCTGTTGAATGAGGACCATCAGAAGCTCTTCAAGAGTATTCAACAATATAGAGCACCTCAGCCTTTAAATTATACTTAGCACACTGTAGTACATTATTGTCCAGCTATTCCAAGGGCACGCTGATCATAGTGTGAACACTCCAGGTTCAATAGGATGCCTGGTGTCACTGTATTTCTCAAGCACTTCTAAAATTACATTTGGTCTTGTAAATTATAAAATTTGATTTTAATGGGTAAAAAAATAAGTCTGGCTTTTGTTTGAAATATCATAATTTACATCTACAGCAAATTTCATGAAGAAAATAATTCCTATGATAACCTACGTAACTATGAAAGAGATCTATATGGTTTTTTAGAAATAGCGAATGAGAAAAAAAATCAAACTTTAAGGCAACCTATGATAGGAAACCAAATGAAGTGTATTATTTCTTGAAAATATATGCTTTTGATTGTCTTCTCTCAAACTTAGAAGGATGTGCTCTCATCTTATAGGTAGTTTGATTTATTAGAACACCTAGATACTATTAGCACCCATTTAAATATGTAGGTAGTTCTCTGAAAGAGAGAACATAGCAGAACAAAAATTTATGAGATTAGAATTACTGAGTTTGAGGGATAACAGAAAACAGGGAAATTAATTCAACTCCTGTATTTCATGTATGAATAAACTAAAACAGAAGTATCCTATTGAAGACCACAAAGGTAGTTTGTGGGAGAGACACAAATATTTTAAGTAAGCAATTCCCTCAACTTTATGCCAGGGCAAGAAAGCAAAATAGATTGGTGGTATTCAGTAGATATATAGTACCCCAGGAAAAACCAATCCTAATATCTGTCCCCAAATATCCTACTATTTAGCACAATGAAAGATTTTCTAGAATATAAGAAAATGTTTACTATTGTAGAAAGCAGAATGGACAATCTTGATAATAAGGAAAACCTATTTTCTAAAACTCACCCAGGTGATAAAAATCCTTTTGTTTACATTAAAGGTCTCCACTCTCATCACACTGACTTGGACTCTATTAGATGTATTAGCTGTAGCTTAAAATAGTCAAAGCTTAGAAGCTTTCATAGACATAGGCCTCAATCCTTTAAAACAGTACCTTTTTTTTTTTTTTTTTTTTGGTGTTTCTTTGTAATAGGATAATTTGGGGTATTTAAGTGAAAAACACATATTAAGTTAAATTTTACTCTACAACTTCTAATGACAAATACTCAAGTAGGAGTTCACTCTTCTTAGTGATGGTATATGCAACTATATACATGTTTTGCTTTATTATCCGATAGCAATGTATTTTTTAAGTTAATCCTTCAACTCTACATTTTTAAGATGGTTCTCTGTTACCATACTGAGGATTAAAGAAGACACTTGCCCCATATACCACAATCTTGATTATATGACCAAAGATAACCAGTCATGAGGGGTGCACAATTAAACTGTTTAGATATTCACATAAGAAAAGGTTGGTAATTATAAGCTTAATATACTTAATAATTACGATTAGGAAGAAATAAATTAAGTCAAAACTGAGAAATAATGCTACATGTAACACTAACACAGTTCTCTTCTACCTTCAGGGCAAACAAGGGTTTTGTGTTCAACTCTGCCTCTGGCTATAGTGGTTGGCCATGTGTCACAGTAAGAATGGTAATGAACCATAAAAATTCAAGACCAGGATTAAAAGGAAAAGGTACTACAGAATAGCTATCAGATCGAAGTTATTATTTGACAATATTGCCTAATGCTGGAGAGAAACCACCAATTTAGAAGTAAAATGTTCTAGAAGGTGTTTCCAGACTCCTGAGTGAGTCACAGTTTTATTTTCTTTAGCTCAAATACCATATTATCAAAGTAAACTTCATGGTTTAAATTCAGGATTGAATATTTAATCTCATTTTATTGTGTCATTAAGATTTAAATGAAAAATTCTACACTTTAAGATTTTAAATGCTTTCAATTGAATAATTCATTCATTTGCACTATTCTTCAGTAGCCCATCTTCATATTCACATCTTTATTTCATCAACAATCATCTCAGACACACCTTCTGACAAGACTGACTTGAAACATTACGACAGGAAACTATGCCTTCAGGAGCATGTTTATTGTGTTTGAGATGATACATCAGTGCTCTCTGAGCTACAAAGGGTAAAAGGAAATCCTCTCATTACAAACTGACAAAGGTAAAAGGTAAAACATTTTCACAACAGCATGAACCACATACTCAGAAATAGATCTGGGTTTAATACAAATGACATAATTTCTAGTCATCTACGGCTACTTTTATAACTTCATACAGATAATGAATTAGGCTAAAATGCACTATAATATTTGGTAGACTTCAGGACCAGTATCCTTAGTACATCACAAAATACATTTTGATATCCCAAAGAAGCAAGACTTGCAAGTAGGCGTTTTAAACATAACTAATCTACAGCTACAAAGTTCTACTCTTGATAGCATTTACCTTTTTGGGGAGTCTCCCAGTCTCCAAAGGATAAAAGCAGAGAGTAGAATCAGTATAACATATACACAGAAGTCCGTATTGTAAAGGCTATAAAGATTTGCAGCACAGTGAGAAGATGCCTTCTGCTCCTTCACACTGCATACAAATTATGTGAATTATGTTGCGTATCTCTTGGTCCACTGTCTGGCTATCCTGTCATGTTCTGCTCTGTTGGTCAAATACTGAGTGGCTATGCTTCCAACCAGAGGATCCGCTGGAAAAGTGGAAACAACATTAAGATATTATGAGGGGTCTTAACAGTACAATTCTAACATTACATTAAAGTAAAACATTTCAGCAGCATCTTTATATATAATAGATTGATTTTTGAAAGAAAATGTTTAAGGCAATATGTTCATCTGAATATATTAATATTCAAATTAGGAAAGACTCACTAAAAAGGAAATGTTGAGTTAATGGACACAATTTTTATAAAAGACATGCCTTTAGTATGCAAAGATTATTTTGTAGTCTTGGCATTTTATTCAACAATAAAAGTGCAGTAGTGGTTGTATTTCTGGTTTATTATGGATATTAAAAACCACTTTTCACTTAGAATATAATGGTATTCAGAATGAAATTTTCCTTCATTCTATACAATAATGACACTAATCACTATGTATATCTCCACTGAGAAACATACTTGCCATTTTATTTTAAATAAAATTTTGAAATAACTGCATCTGAGATGTAGAACTTTTAACTTATGGTTTGAATTTTTTAAATGTATACATAATACTTGAAGTGTTCCAAATGATAGTGAAGTAAGTTTTAAAAACTGACTTCCTGACTCCAACTACTCAGGATTTTCTCTCTGACAAACAATTGTTACTCATTTACAATATTTCTTTTCAGAGATTTTATATGCATTTAAAAGCATTTTAAAGACCTTCTCCTATTGTTAGTTCATACAAAGGTCATTCTTCTTAATAGCTGCATCCTCTACTAATGGACACTCAGCTTATTTTTAATCTTTTGCTTTAATAGATGATATAAAAACATCCACCTATTTATCCATCACATATATCTAATTGTTGAGACTAAGGTAAAAATAATAGCCTTTAGTGACTTATCAAATATTTAAAAAGGGTTAGCAATTTCTTTAAAAATGACCAAGTAGTAAGATAACATATGTGAAAATCCAGGTCTGTTTACCAGTCAGTCACCCAATTAGACATTTCTGAAAAAGTTACAAATTACATACTAATGATGCCTGAGTTTATATAATCACAATCTAGTCCAGCTCTCTTATCAGCTATCATTTTAATGTCCATTACTACTACATTTAATATAACTAACTTTAATCCAAAAAGGGAGAGAGAAACCCTTCATTACTGAGTGGTCAAAACTCATGGAAGCAGGAAGCAGAGAAAAGGAGGCAACAGTGCCAAAGATACTCCTTCCTTCCTGACAGAAATGCATGTACATAGAAAGGAGATTCTATGAATGACGGTGAGAAAATAATTGTGGAGTGGCATGTCATTTATGAACTAAATGAAGTAACAGAAAAACTTTTGGCCTACTCTAATTGATATGGAGTTCATAATTTCCTCACAAAATGTTTTATGCTCATTTTTCTACAAATAGCATTTATTTCTTTATCAGCACTTAAGCTAACCAATAAAATGCACTAGTTTTTGTTTAAGCTTATAAAGATTGCTTACCAGGGTTGCAGTCTGTCAAAAGGGAACAAATAGACAGCAAAACCTTTGAAATAGTCAAAGCAGGACTCCAGTTGTCTTTCAGGATGTCCAGACAGATGACTCCCTGACTGTTGATGTTGCAGTGATAGATTCTCGTGCGGAAAGTAACCTAAGTACAGTAACATTAAAAACAAAGAAAATGAATGCTCTGTTATCAACTAAAATTCTCACCCATAACATACCATTGATACTAAACAACAAATAATTTATAGCTACTCTTAAATTAAAATAATAATAAAGTTAAATAGTTTTGATTCATTTGAATATCTTTGTTTTCATCCAATATAAAAAGAACTGTACTGATTTTAAAGTGAACAACTGATCAACTAAATCTAAATGAATGATATGGTAATTCTATGCACGTATGCACATACACATACAGAAAGTGAGGGAGAACAGACATATTTTGGTGCCAAAATGTGAGAAAGTGATGAAGACTTTTCCTTAACATAAAAGTTACATTAATTTCTTAGTGGAAATGACCACTATCCCACACATCAGAAAATAATGGAGAAGGACTGGAAAGGTGACAAAATCATCTATATTATCTGACTTTCTATTTCTCAACCTTTCATTTCCATAACTGATTTACTGCCTTGTTAAGACAAAAACCTGAAAATAAGCAGTTTTTAGCTAATATATATTATATCCCTGGCATGTGTGAGAAAAGAAGATAAATCACAGAACAAATTACTGGCAAGATTCAAAACAACCAAAAAAATAATTAGGCGGTTAATTCATAATCTGTAGTTGTAGAGAAATAAAAATTATCTCATAGAACTAGCAGTGTACTGTGAATTTCAAAATGGAATCTGGGAAGAAAAGCTGTTGAAAAGGATGAGGGAGAGAGAGGAAATAAGGAAAAGAGGAGAGAAAAAGAGAGAAGACACAAACACACTCTCAAAAGACCACTGGCTAGTGGGGAGGAAGAGGAAGGAGACCAGCTTCCCTAAAACTGCTCTAATACAATACATAGAAGTTGTATGTGCACCTAGAGATCTAAATTAAAGCTAACCAAATTAAGATGGGCTACGTAAAATACATACCATATTTCAAAGACTTGATACCAAGACAGAATGTAAAAGATCTCATTAACATTCTTATATTGATTACATGCTAAAATGTCAATACTTTTTATTTACCAGATTAATAAAATATTATTAAAATTACTGTTTCTTTTTTACCTTTTTCATTATGGCAACAAAAAATTTAAAATTACACATATGACTTTGTATAATATTTTTATTAGTGCTGCTCTAGAATATGGGAATCATATACATTCAAGTCATTAACAGATGACTACTTAATAGATATGAGAGTTGTTTACAAATACAATTAACATTTTAATTCCTATCTGATATTAATAATGAGTGAACAGAAGAGTATTCATGAATAAAAGATAATTAAATTTTTATTATTTTTCATGAAGTTCAACACCTTATGTAAACTTCAAAAAGAACAAGTATTGTAGAAAAATAATTGTTCCTAACACTAAGATAATGCCACAAACCTTATTTATGTTTCACTTCCCTAACTACAGACCTCAAGAATGCTTAATACTATATATCACAGCAAAAAAACATTAACCAATTAAAATATTGCAATTTCAACAAATATTATTAGCATATTAAATTTATAAATAACCATTAGCTAAAGCAATTATGACAAATTATATGTAAAATTATATTCTGAAATTCTTATGTTGGACAATTTCTATTTTCCATTAAAGGGTGCTAAGAAAAGTGTAAACATTATTTTAATTTAGTTAATTTTCTCAACATAATAAAAGTTGTATAAAACACACCTTGCTAATAACTTCCCCCCTAATTTTGTTAACATTTTAAACCAATTTCCAACTAAGCATGTAGAAGTACCAACTACTTATAAATACAGTCATGAGGTTTGCTAAGTTTTTTTTCTATAATAAAACAATCACTGAATGCAAATTGAGCAGCTAGTAGGTATACTGGTATTAAACAGGTCAATCTAATTTGTATAGTTTGTGGTATTATCAACCTTAAGGTTTTCACTCTTTGACTGATTCAGCAAGATGTACTCTACAGACTTGGGTGCAATAAAAAAGGCAGCAATTTCAGGATTCTGATAGGATCTCACACACACACACACACACACACACACACACACACACAGTAAAGCACTTAAAACACTGACAACCTTAACTGGGAGTAAGAGGCTTAAGTGTTTGCAATTTGGGGTAAACACCACTAGGTGGAACTATTTTTACTTTGTAAAATGATGCCTTTTTTAAACAAAGTAAGATATTTTTACACGGAGAAGTACTAATTCACTACATAAATGACAAATAGTATAGGGAACATAAGGAACCATGTCAAAAAGAAAAACATTTCATCACAGACTTGATAATACTTTTCCTTGGCATGTTGGACATTTCTGTAATGGGCAAAATTATGTTCAGGTTTCTCGTGATTTTTACCCCTTAGGCTTGATCATTTTAGAATGAGTCAACAGAGGAGGAACCCATTCAATAACTGCTGTGTCTTAAGCTTTGCAAAATAATTGACAGTCATTACTAGGTAGAACTCTATCCTTTTCTGTTTGTTATTCATCTAATTCACACCTGAAATTAACTAAGCACCAACAAAAAGGTAGAACTTATCCCACCACCCTCAGATGCCATTACAAGTCATATCCACGGAGGGCCCAAAATGAGTTTATTAAATATTATTAGTTTTCCTTTTCTTTGTTATGCTTCCTAGTTTTTGCTTACCTATGCAGACAATATTTGCATTGTTAAACCAATACTTCTGGAAACAGTTAAACGTGCTTTTTTTCTTAAAATTCTATTTTTTATTTTGTAGTCCTGGGAATTAAACCCAGGGGTGCCCTACCACTGAGCTACATTCCCACCTCTTTTGATTTTATTTTGAGGCAGGGACTTGCTAAACTGCCCACAGAGCCTCAAACTTGAGAATCTTCCTGCCTCAGCCTCTTGAGATGGTGGGATTACTGGTGTGTGCCACTGCCCCATTTTATCCTAATGCATTTCTTAAGGAAGGGTCATAGGTTATTTTTGCTCATATCATAAATCCTCTTTTATTTTTGTACAAGATATAGCTTTATTTATAATTAATAACCCTCTGTTGAATATAAAGTTACCTGTAAAAGAGTTTTTAAGTATTTGGTTCTGTGAGCTTCCCTATCAATTCACAATTAATATAATGATTATTATACATTTGAATTCTGTGATAACAGATTTTGGAGAAGGATAACTATTAAAGAATGTACTTCTAGGTTCTTACCTTTGGTGGCTTAAATGGATAATCTGATGAAAATGTGATATCCAGAAAAAACACACCACCTTCATATACAGAACCTGGTGGACCAAGTATGGTTGATCTCCACTCATAAATGTTATCTCCTTTAGGCCCAGCACTATGTAAAAGAAATTAAAATTTATCAATATGAACATCTGTAATCAATGAATGCCAACACCTTAAAACCACAAAGTTTAAAATATTTTGCAATCGAGAGCAACGAGGGATAAGTCATTTGTTTCTAAGCCATTTCAATGCAGCCCTTTCCACATAAATCTTCTGTGTGCATTTTTCTAAAATCAATCTCTTACGAACCTCAACACAGTACTTAAATCTGCAATTTACATTATGAAGTTGTCAGCTATCTCAATAATTTCCTTAAAAAAATTTTTCTTTTCCTCCAAACACAAGAACCACTCTTGGTACCAATTATATTCTCAGTCTTCGGACTCCTCTAATGTGGGTTCTTTCGGCTTTTCACTTTTGTAACTAATATTTTTTTGCATGATATATTCCTACAAAAACAAACAAACAAAAAAACTCTATCACTTTGAGCTTGTTGGTGCTTCTTCATGATTAGATTCAAGTAATGTTTTCCTGGTCAGAGTAGTATAAAAGTTATGTGTCCTTTTTGGGGTATCACATCCATAGGCACATGATATTCACCTGTCCCTCACAGGTAATGTTTTATCATGAAGACAAGGTGCTGTCCAATTTCCCTTAATGCTAAATCACTATCTTTACCCTGCAATTCATAAGTAATCTTTGGTCAGATACTTTAAGATCATGCAAATATTCTGCCTCTTATCAAAATTTCTTCTCTAGAATTCACACCTATTTATGGACTTTGAAATTTACTAAAATGGTAGCATTTTTCCACACCTAATGATGCATTATTGGTATGGTCTCATGGGTTTCTATTTTCTTCCAATGCTTTATTATTCACTACTGCTTTTTATTATTTTGATGCTCATATTTGGCCACTGGGAACCCCTTCATTGACTCCTTCTAACATGCCACCATTACTTTCTGACTTAACAAAATGTTCCAGGCTCCCAGCTATTTTTTCAGGGAGCCCTGGTTTCTTTTAGGTGAATGTTGTTAGGAAAGTGTTAGGTGATACTAAGTCATAGCTATATTTTGATGCAATGTGCTCAACACCGTAATTTTATAAAATACAAATAAGAGAGTTCAAACAAAATCTAAACTCAGAATTACTGGTGGAAAGGCAACTCTAATACTTCTTAAACTCTCTTCAAGTCTTACAGACTTCTGTTTTTCTCTAATCGTTACATCACAAATTATCTTGGCTTCCTGAACATATGTATGCATAAAGCTTTCCTTCTTTTAAAGTACTTATCATTTTAGAAATCCAAGTCCTACATAAAACAAGCACAAACTGGCACTGATAAATCAACCATGCTGATTAACAACAGGACATTAGTTAAAATGACTGAACTAATATATTAATTCTGTAAAACATATGAACTGTGAAACATTATTAACTGTGAAAACTTTAGTAAGCAATACCATCAATTATCAATTATGTGCTCTGAGAAATGATTCACACAAAAAATGTATAAAACTTGACTCTACAATAAAAGTTATAGGTTGTTTGAACAATCTATCTTTAAGGCAGATATATATGGAACAATAAAACCTGACTACTGTGGCCTATTTAGAGAAAATATTTATTTGAAAATAAATAACATTTTATAGGTTTTAAATACACACAGCAACCGCAACTAACTATAATAATGGTTCATTATTCTGTCATTTGAGAATCATGCATACTTCCTACAAGTACATACTTACTGTAACAAAAAACAAAACTGAGAACCAATTTTATGAAAGAAAGAAGTTTTAACTTCAATCAACAGCATTCCTTTTTCAAGTTAACTTTTCACTTGGTGATTCAAGGTAATCATTATAAAATTAAATTATAGTGTCAGAGCTTTTACTATCACCAGCTGCTGCAGTAAAATGTTCTAAACAACACCTTTTACACATTAGCAATACTAACTATGTTAGCAAGAGTTTACTCCATTTTTACTACAAGTCAGGTGTTATTTAAAAGCACCATAGCACATAATTCATTTAATTCTCTTAAGAAACCTTTGAAATGGATAAAATATTCCTATTTGCAGGTAAGGAAACTGAGCACAGAGTTAAATAACTTTCCATATAGCTCAGAGTTATAAAATGACACAGAATTTGAACAAAATATATGGACTAGTCTGTATTTTCCTCTAAGGTTTTAATATATTTCCTACAAGTACCCAAAGGGTGCTGTTCTCCAAAGAAACCAGACTGCCTCAGAGGTATTTTTCTGTGTTATCCTTCAGATGGCTGGACAGAGGTAAGTTGGAAATCACTTAATTTTAAGGGATCTCAGAATTCTGGACTGAAAAGGATGCAGTTGAAGTCAAACTCCTCCCTTTACACTTGAAGAAACTAACACAGAGTATAGAATCCATGTTAAAATCCCTCTGCTAGATGGTAGAAGAGCTGGGATACTCACACCAAACTCAGTTCTTCAACTTGCTTTCTTCCCACTTAAGCTATCTGCCACAGGGTAAGGGGTACACTTAAACTAAATTACAGCAAGATATTCCATGTGACTTTTCCTGTTATAGTGGAGGAAACTAAGCAGAATATAGCAATGCTACTGCAATTCCTTTATGGTACCCAAAGATATCTAGACTAAGGGGAATGAGTTAATACAGCCTTGTGTTGGCCACCTTGTCTGGAGTAAGGGGCCTCCCTCTGCATTCTTGCAAAGGTACCATCTGCTACTCAAGGTCTGGGAAGGTGGGAGATGAGTAGGAAGGGATATACGATAAGAGGAGTTGTAGGACTGACTTCACTCTAATCCAAATACAACATTTTTAAAGACTAACAGCTGACCTGCCACTGAGGTCTCATAGGAGTAGAAAATGGGTGATAAAATGCAGAAAAGTTTCAAGACAGGCACTATTAATACCTTTTTACTAGTTCCCATTCTCTCTCTCTTC
Organism: Glaucomys volans; assembly: GCA_020662805.1. NCBI lineage: Eukaryota > Metazoa > Chordata > Mammalia > Rodentia > Sciuridae > Glaucomys > Glaucomys volans. The sequence goes on from JAJEJO010004485.1 coordinate 232,909, forward strand.
CACAAGAGCAGCATTCCTGCAATCCTGTCTCGGATCAAGCACTTTCCCTCTGCTAAATCATGTCCACAAGAGTCCGACAATGCCTTTTCTCTAAGGTTTAATAACTATTTTAAAACAAACTTCTATTTCCCAACTCCTTCCAGATTCCATAACAAATTATCCTTCCTTTATAGCAAAATACCCTGCAAGTATTATCTACCTCCCACTTCTTTCCTCCTGTTTTACCTGAACCCAAACTGGCTTTTCCTCTCCATCCCTCAATCACAAAAGAGCTCTTATCCAATGTCATCATTTCAAAGATCATTTTTCAATCCGCATCTTACTTAATCCAGCAACATTTGATAGAATCAATTGTTGCCTGCTTGAAAATTTGTTAATGTTGCTAGAATAACATAATTAGTTTTTTGCCTAATGTTCCTAGTCCTCTCCTTCTCATTCTGTACTGCCATTCATTATTTCCCCAACCTCTAGATACTGCTAGTCCTTCAAAGCTCAAAACTTGGACCCTTATATTTTCTATCTACATGTACTCTTTTGGTAATCCCACACCAATTTATTCCCTTCAAACATGCCAGTATCATCTTAACTGCCAAATCTGTATCTACCACCTAGATTTTTATTCTGAATCCCAAAGTATGCACCTAAATACTAAGATTTTATTTTTACAATGTTTAAATCTAATAATTTTAAAAAGTACCATACCTCAAATCAAATCCCTAATATTCCTACTATAACCTTTCCTATTTCCTAATGGCTTGCTCACTTGTAAAATAATGGAAGCACTGCTTCAGCTAGCTATAATTTGCCATTGCAGCCACTATCTTTTTCATCTCTTCCATGTTCAACTGGCTGAAGCAATGCTGTTTTCTCCAACACACAGGTACACTTCTATTGCATGGCCTCCACATCATACTCCCCAAGGTAACCACATGGTTTAGTCCCTCATCATCTGCAGGTTTCAACTCAAAAGTCAAATTCTCAGCAGTCCTTTCCTGGCCATTCTGTTCAAAATGTCACACATGACTTTCACACACTTATCCCCCTTTTCTTCCAGAAGCATTTATCATTTTCTAACATATTTCTATCTTTCCTATTGTCTTTCTCCTCATTAGGACACAAGCTGCAGGAGAATACAAGCCGGGATGGGGCTCTTTATAGCAGCCTGAACTTTGTATGCCCTCAAAGTAATACATAATTTCTTAATAACACAAAGTGAATGAAGGTTGGTAGGATCTGCCCAAGGAGACAGGAAAGGAAAATGTCACAAAGTGAGTTTAAAAGCAATGGTAACAAAAATAAATATATAGAGATAATACTGTTTCTTATATTAGCTTCATAAAAAAGGGTAAATTTATTTAGTAATTTACTTCACTGACATTGCAAAAGTAAAATTCATTCTAGTTCTGGGTCAAGCTGTGAAAAAGACAAAATAACAACATAGTTTACTGAAACCTCAGTATAAGCTAAAAAGAAAAGATCAGTTACTAAATTGCATAACTCAATTTTTTTGTTTAAATATGATTCGGCCAAAGAGAAATATCTTTATTCTACTATTTTTTTCCTTACAAATCATTTCCCCCTTTAAACACCATGTTTACACTATTACACCAAAGCAAAATCTAAAAGTAGATACAAAGTATAGATACAGTGACAAACTAACATCTGGGAAGATTCTGTTACCAGTGACTCTTACTGTTAACAAGTGATATCTTAAACATTAACATCATTAGGACCAGTACCTTACGAAATCTAGTTTTTCACTGCTTGAATGCTAAATTGGCAATTAATTTTCCAAAGAGTCATAAACACTATCATTCTGAAGTATAGCAGTGATTTTCCTTAAGAACTTCCAAATACTTAAAAGAGGGTTCATTTTTACAAATATATTTTTTTCCCTAACACAATGCTTTTTATAAGGCCAAGTTTTTAATCCTGTACTAGGCCAAATACAGAGGTATATACTAAATACCAGAGAGGTTACATTTTTATCTCTAAGGCAAAAAGTCTTAAGATGAGTTGAACCAAAAGCAAAGAGAAAAGAATATATAACAAGGACTTAAAACCTGACATATTTTTGGGTGAAAAACATGGTGTGATGGTGAGCACTCCATTTTAAATAAATTATTTAAATAAGTATTCCTATGTACTATTTTTTGAAAAGGAAAAAAAATCTTAGTTATGCAAACTTACTCTTTAATGAATAGGACTGATTTTATAATTGCAAAAATAAAAGTTTGAACTAAAATGATACAGATAACCTTAATAACCCTTATCAATCTTGACTAAATGTTAAGACAATATGTCTACTGGAAATAAAAATAAAAGTAGTAAATAGATATTTCACACATTTATGCATAAGAACAGTAAATATTGTCAAGATGTCAATTCTTCCAACTTCATTGATAGATTCAATGTAATTCCAACAAAAAACCCAGCAAGTCATTTTGTGGCTATCAAACAAACTGACTGTAATGTTTATGTGGAGAAGAAAGCCTCACAATAGCTAACTCAGGAAGAAGAAAATAAAAGAGGAATGACAGTACCCAACTTCAAGACTTAATAGAAAAGCTACAAAAGACAGTATGGGTACTAGTATAAAGAAAGACCAAGATAACACCAATAGAAAGCCTGAAAATAGACACACATAAATAAAATTAACTCTTTCTTTGTTTTTGCTATGATAGGGATTAAACCCAGGACCTTGCACATGCTAGCCAAGTGCTCTGCCTCTCAGCTATCCATATGATTTTGCGACAGCTTAAGTTTCCCAGGCTAGACTCAAATTTGCAATCCTTCTGCATCAGCTCCCAAGTAGCTGGGATGATATGTGTGCATCACCATATCTGGCTTCAGTTAACTAATCTTTGACAATGGAGCAAAGGCAACACAATGGAGGAAAGACAGCTTTTTCAATAAATGGTGCAGTAATAACTGGACATTTACCAGCAAAGAAATGAATCTAAATACTGAACTTACATCCTTCACAAAAATTGACTCAACATGGGTCACAGATCTAAGTGAGAATGCAAAACTATAAAACTAGAAAATGATGTAAGAAAAAATGTAGATGATCTTGGACATGGTGATGACCTTTTAGATATAACACCCAAAGCACACAATCTATGAAAAAATAACTGATAAGGTAGACTTCGCTAAAACAAAAAACCATTGATGCTAAGAAAAATGTCAAAAGAATAAGACAAAGCATAGACTAGGTACATGCAGAAGAGAAAATATATGCAAAAGGAATGTGATGAAGAACCGTTATCCAAAATATACAAATTAAGTCTTAAAACTCAACAATAAGTAAATAACCCAATTAAAAAGATAAACAGACAAAAGACCTATACACCTCACCAAGAAGACATACAAATGGCATATAAACTCTTGAAAATATGTTCAATGTCACATCATTATGGAGTTACAAATTAAAACAACTACACACACTATTACATATACACTGGAATGGTCAACATCCAAAACCCTGACAACACTAAGTGCTGTTATGACGTAGAGAAAGAGGAACTCTCAGGCATGTGAATATGCACTTTGTAAGACAGCTTGGCAGTTTCTTACAAAATTAAACATATCAGATGATCCAGCAATTATTGGTATTTACGAATGAGCTGGAATTCTTTTTAAGTCCCAATTTTTAAAAATTTATTCTTTTTAATTATATATGACAGTGGGGTATATTTTGGCATACTTGTATAAACATGGTGTACATCTTATTCTAATGAGGATCCCAGTCTTGGGGTTGTACATGATATGGAGATTCACTGTGGTGTGTTCAAATATGTACACAGAAAACTTATGGCAGATTCATTCCACTGTCTTTCCTATTTCTGTCCCCTACTCCCATTCCTTCATTCCACTTTGTCTAATCTACTAAACTTCTATTCTTCACCCACCCACCCCTTGTTGTGTGTTAGCATCCACATATCAGAGAGTACATTTCATTGATCTTTGATTTTTTTCAGGATTGGCTTATTTCTTTAAGCAAAATAGTCCCCAGATCCATCCACTTACTGGCAACAGTCATAAAGTCATTCTCTTCTATGGCAGAGTAATATTTCATTGTGTATATATGCCACATTTTCTTAATCCATTCATCTGTTAAAGGGTCCCTACATTGATTCCAGAACTTGGCTATTATAAACTGGGCTGCTATAAACACTGATGTTGCTGTGTTCCTGCAGTATGCTGATTTTAAGTCCTTTGGGAATATAATGAGGAATGGGATAACTGGGTCAAATGATGGTTCCATTCCACATTTTCTAAGGAATCTTCATACTGCTTTCCAGAGTGGTTGCACAATCTGCAGTTCCACCAGCAATGTATGAGGGTACCCTTTCCCCCCACCTCCTTGCCAACATTTACTATTGGTTGTATTCTTGATAATTGCCATTCTGACTGGAGTGAGATGAAATCTCAGTGTAGTTTTAATAGCATTTCTCTAATTGCTAGAGATGTGAACATTTTTTCATATATTTGCTGACCATTTGTATTTCTTCCGTGAAATGTCTATTCAGTTCCTTAGCCCATTTACTGATTGGGTTATTTGGTTTTTTGGTGTTTTTTGAATTCTTTATATATCACGGAGATTAATGCTCTATCTGAAGTGCAGGTGGCAAAGATTTTCTCCCATTCTGCAGGCTTTCTCTTCATGCTCTTGATTGTTTCCTTTGCTGTGAGGCAGCTTTTTAGTTTGATACTGTTCCCTTTATTGATTTTTTAATTTTATTTCTTGTGCTAGGAATCTTTTTGAGGAAGTTGGTCCATAAGTCAACATGACAGAGTGCTGGCCTACATTTTCTTCTTCTATGTGTAGGGTTTCTGGTCTAACGCCTAGATCTTTGATCCACTTTGAGCTGAGTTTTGTGCAGGGTGAGAGACAAGGGTTAAATTTTATTCTGCTACATATGAACTTCCAGTTTTCCCAGCATCATCTGTTGAAGAAACTACCTCTTCTCCAATGTATGTTCATGGCACCTTTGTCTGGATAACTATTTATGTGTGTTTGTCTCTTTCTTCTATTCTGCTCCATTGGTCTTTATATTTTCTGGTACCAATTCCATGCCGTTTTTCTTACTATAACTGCATAGTATAATTTAAGGTCTGGTATTGTGATGCCTCTTGCTTTGCTTTTCTAAGGATTGCTTTGGCTATCCTGGGCCTCTTATTTTTTCAAATGAATTTCATGCCTGTTTTTTGTATTTCTATGAAGAATGTCATTGGAATTTTAATAGGAATTGCATTAAATGTATATAGCACTTTTGGTAGTATGGCCATTTTGGTAATATTAATTCTGCCTATCTAAGAACGTGGGAGGTCTTTCCATCTTCTAAGATCTTCTTTAATTTCTTTCTTTAGTGCATGAACTGGAAATTTGTGTCTACACGAAGGCCTGTGCAACTTTATTCATAACTGGAAAAATATGAAAGCAATCAAGATGTCTGTTATGGTTTGGACATGAGGTATACCCCAGAAGATCCTGGTAATGCAAGAATATTCAGAGTTAAAATGATTAGATTATGAGAGTTATAACTCAATCAGCCCATCCTAGTTTGAATGGACTGATTGGGTGGTAACTGGAGGAAGGTGAAGTGTGGCTGCAGGACGTATGTCACAAAGGGCATGCCCTGGAAGGCCACTGCTGTCCTGCACCTCTTCTCTTTCTGCACCTCATCCTTGCTACCATTAGTGGAGCAGCTTCTCTCTGCCACAAACGTCCCCCATGATGTTCTGCCTCACCTTGGGCCCAGAGCTATGGAGGCAGCCATCTATGGATTGATATCTCTGAAACCAGGGACCCCAAATAAACTTTTCTTCCTCTAAGTTGCTCTTGTCAGGTGTTCTGGTCACAGGGATGAAGAAACTAACTAAAACAATGTCCTTCTGTAGATGAACAGATATAGAAACTGTGGTAAAACCAGATGATGAGATACTATTCGGTATTAAAATAAAAGGGCTATCAAGCCATGAAAAGACATGGAGGCACTTTAAATGCATATCACTAAATGAAAGAACACTGTATAATTCTAAGCACGTGACACCCAAGAAGAGAAAAAAACATGAAAATGGGTAAAAAGATTAGTGGTTGCCAGAAATTAGGATGGAGAAAGGGATAAATAGAAGCAGCACAGGGCATTGTCATGGCAGTGGACCTATTCTGTATGCCACAACAGTGATTGTCAAAATCCAAAAACTGTACAACACCAGGAGTGAATCCTAAAGTAAACTAGGAAATTTTGGTGATAAGGATAAGTGTCTAAATAGGTTCATGGATTATAATATATCTACCACTGTGATGTGGGATGATAGTAGGGGAGGCTGCACATATGTGGGACCAGAGAGGGATAGTAGGAATTCTGTATTTTGCACTAAATTTTGATGTGAACCTATAGTTGCTTAAATAAATAAAGCAATCTTATTAGCTCAAAAATATAACTTCTAAAGAAAACAAGTAAATATTTAGAACAAGTAAATATATATTAAAACAAGAAGCAGCAAATGTTTCTCTAAATGTGGGCTTATAAAAGCACTTTCTAACTCACTAAGGTGTGTGTTTCTAATATTTGTCTTAAAACCAGGTATTCTAGACTTCAGAAACAATCTAACCACAATAATATAAATAGTGGTTTCAATCCTGGCCAAAAAGTTTATTTAAATTATTTCCCCCATAACATTAAATGAGCTAATGCATACAACACTTTAAATTTCACAAAAATACTAAAAAGCAATGTTTATAACAGATTTATAACCAAGGGGCAAAGAGGGGCAAAAGAAAGATTCTGGTCACAAAAAAAGAGAGGCAAAAAGAGACAATTATTCTTGGAGAATTAGGGTGTTGAAAAGATTGAAATATGGAGAATAGAGAGAACAGGATTATAAAAGTGATGAATAGGTGTGCTCAAAATCACAAAGCAAATGAACAGCCCATTAATCAGTCTAAGACAGGAGGAAAGTCAAGATAAAAGCAAAAGCAAGGTAGAAAAGTGAATTGCAAGCATGAAAATGGAGAAAGGGAGATTCTCCTGGGCTAGAGACAAGGCAAAGAAAATAAGAAAGGGACATCCCCTGGCCCAACAATGGGTATTCCCTTCAACAACAATGATGAAGACTAAGTCTTAATAACTAAGAGCAGAGATCTGGGAGGTAAACAAGGGAATTTCTGCAGCTGTCAGGAGACATATAAAAAGGACTAATCAGTGTTAATGCTGGCATTCAAATAATATGTGAAAATCAAATGTTTTCAGTTACCTTAATGATTATTTTGCAGTTTGGGCATTATATTCATTTTCTTGTAAGATGTGGTTGTGACAACTTTATCACAGTTCAAGAAACAAAACAACTAACTACAAATCAGTCATAATTAAGTAAAATCATGTAATTTTACATACAGCAAAACTACATGGGGATGACTGTGATTCAGAAATATATATAGTGTCTATAGATTATATGCAAAAATATTTTATTTGGAAACTATTTTAACTTGCAAACAGATAACATTGTAGATTATCAATCCTTTAAAAGAGTAGCAGAGAAAACAGCATTTACAAAGCTAATCCATCCATTCATTGTAAATATATATTCAAAAGGAAATTCCTACATATAAAATGTTATTACTCCATTAGACTGGATTAACCCATTGTATAAGTTATCAGAGTTGTACACATCTTCTGTTGTAAAAGACACTTCAGAACTGGTTCATGACATTTAAAGATGGATAATAGTAGAAATTAAAATCAATCATTATTAATATTAATAAATAAGCAATACTCCTAACAATGATATACCTGTACCTACAATGAATCTATCACCTTATTATCTTAGCATGAATATTATGGAGGGGGGTATGAGAGACTGAAGAAGAAAGATGAACCCATAAATTAAGATCAATCTTTAGTAAAGACTGGAATGAGTTAGGCAACTCAGAAATTTCACTGTACACCTTTCCAGGCCAGTAGTATACATTTTGGGGTGGGGTTCAGTAAATACATTCTCCTGAGTTCTAAGAATTATATTAAAAATACAAAGAAAATACAACCTAGCATAATTCTTGATAGTGTAAAACTACAATAATGTTCATTAATAAGAAATAAACATTTTATAGCAATTAAATGTTCAAATTTTTCAATAAGATCTCAAAAACTGATGAGTGAAAAAGATAAATTATAGGATTAAATATACAATTGGATACCATTCATCATTTTTTTTTTTTAACTCTCCAGCAATACTGATTTATTTGATCTGTGGGGGTAAGAGGCATGAGTATTTCTAAAAAGCTTCTTAGAAGACTCTAGTGTACATTTAGGAAGGAGAACCATTTCTCTAGAACACAAAGTAGATCTTAGAAAATTTTAAAGATTTCATGTCATATTGAATATATTCTCTAAACACTGACATACATGAAGTTTAATTTTTTAAAGCTAAATTTTTCAGAAATTTCACACAACTGAAAACACACTTTTAAGTAAACCTGAGGTCAAAAAAATAAATCATAAGGGAATTTAGAAAATACTCAGAAAGAATCAACAATGAAAATGTGCACTTCAAACTTGTGGAATAATTTTTAAAAATCTTCAATGTTATTTGTTTTTGCTCTTCTATCTTTAGTCTTATTTTTTGGTTTATCTTATATTAACTAGTTAATTTTATTTCTATTTTTTAATTTTTATTTATTTTTGAATCATTGTACACAAATGGAGTACAACTTTCATTTCTCTGGTTGTACATGAAGTAGAGTCACACCATTTGTGTAATCATACATGTACATAGGGTAAGATGTTTGTCTTATCCTATTATCTTTCCTTTACCCCTCCCCTTCCCCACCCCTCATTCTCCTCTGCAAAACCCACCCATCCTCCATTCTTTCCTTACCCTTTTTCCCCCACCCCATTATATATTATTATCCACTTATCGGAGAAATCATTCAGCCTTTGGTTTTTTGGGACTGGCTTATTTCACTTAGCATGATATTCTCTAAACCCATCCAGTTACCAGCGAATGCCATAATTTCATTCTTTATGGTTGAATAATATTCCATTGTACATATGTAACACAGTTTCTTTATCCATTCATCTACTGAAGGGCATCTAGGTTGATTCTACAATCTAGCTATTGTGAATTGAGCTGCTATAGACATTGATGTGGCTGTGTCACTGCAGTATGTTGACTTTAACTCCTCTGGGTATAGGCTGAGGAGTGGGATAGCTGGGTCAAATGGTAGTTCCATTCCAAGTTTTCTAAGGAATCTCCATACTGCTTTCCAGAGTGGATGCACCAATTTGCAACCCCACCAGCAATGTATGAGGGTACCTTTACCCCACATCCTCACCAACACCTATTGTTGGTTGTATTCTTGATAATAGCTATTCTAATTGGCATGAGATTAAATCTTTATCAAGTTTTTAAAATGTAAATGAATAGTGCATGTTGTTTAAGAATACATACATACATAAATAGTAAAATACATAAACTTAAACAAATTATATACAAAAATTACAGGACTGTCTCTACCTGTGGGGAGGAAGAAGTGGATGACATAGTTTAATTTCCTTTAAAAAAAGTGTTCAAGCTAAAATATGTGCGGATTATCAGATTATTAGTCACATATTTATTTCTGTACTTACATTAAAACATAAAAAATTTCGAAGTGCCTCAGAGCTCTATTTTATTATAAACAAGAGTAAACTAAGAAGAAACATTTTATGAGGTGGTATGACCATGACAGGCACTTTACACATCTTGACCACTTGATCGGTGCAGAATTTCATAATAAAAAAAAGAAGGGTCAGGAAGATTAATTGATTTTCCCATGGATATATGTACCTAAAATTCTCTTTTAAAATGTCTTCTTCAAACTGCGTGCAGTGGTATACAACTGTAATTCCAGCAAACTCAGGAGGCTGAGGCAGGAGGATCATGAAGTACAAGGCCAGCCTGGGCAACTTAGCAAGACTCTATCTCAAAATGTTAAAAAAAAAAAAAAAAAAAAATTAAGAGGGCTGGGGTGTAGCTCAGAGGTGGAGCATCCCTGGGTTCAATACCCAATACTACAATCACTCAATCAATGTCTTCATCATAAATTTTAAGGCAAGAAATCCAAGTATTCTAATTACTCAGCTTCTATCCCCATAAAAGTCAACAGATTCGGAAATAAAAGTATCTGATGACCCACATTAAAGATGACTCTATAATAGCTTCTAGTACTAAGCACTTTTAAAAAAATATTAAATGCTTCATATAATTCAGATTATTAATCTTTCTGCTTCATCTCTGTTTTAAATGTCTCCAGTAGTAATTCCTCCCCTATTTTAGAGGTTATGACCCTGAGAGAACCCTACAGAACAAAGCAGGAGGTAACAAGGTGAGTTTTACTTGCATTTACCCACTAGAATATGGAGAAGAGAGGGAAAATAATAAAAATTAGATTCCATTTTTTTACAACATAAGGAAAAAAATCCATAAGGCATCATCTTTAAAACAAATACAAGGCCTCTGCATTAAAAACCTATAGTGGCATGTAACTCTCTTCTGAAATATCTTTAATTTTCATGGAATTGTGATCAGCATAGTATACTGGTAAAGAAGCGAATTGTTTTTGTAAGATTTTTGTTAATCAGATTCTAACTCCTTTAAAAGAAAAGGTTTTAAAACCACCCCTTAACAGATTAACAACTTTTACATAAATGACTACAAAACACTTGTGTAACCTACTGGCTCTTTTGTAAATTATAGTGACAATCCGTGAAATTATCGTTTTTGAGACTTAGTCTTCTTTTCATATATCGAAAGAGTAGCAAATAAAAAGATTTCCTCGTTCTGTTCAACCCTGATGAGGTTACCTCATGGTTTACAGAGATACAAGCAATAGTTTTCATGTTCTTTTAACTTAGACAGAATTAAAATCAGATTAGATTGAACGAACATACTCCTAAAAAGGCAGTGTGTGTATATCATATATGCACATAAATAATTTCACATTTGCAAAACCATGTATATAAAAGAATTAATGAATATTTCTAATTAGGAGTATATATAAAAAGACTGATGAACTCAAAAAGTATTTAAGGCACCTGCCTAAAGATTTCTAATGCAAGGCTTTCGTGATTCAGTAATTACCAAACAGTAGTCTTCAAAACTACTATTATAAAGTTTGTGCTCTATGCTAAGTTCTATTATGACATTCATCATCCAAATGCAGTCAGGCTTATTGTGTATAATCATGGGAAACACTTTACAAGCAAATAAGAGTGCTAGTCCAGACATTATTTATTGCAAAGTGCACTTGTATAAACACAGGTGAAAACATTTCTAAAAGTACAATCGAAAAGATGAATTTTTTAAATATCCAAACTCAGTTAGTTGAACAATATTTTGAACATTAGCAGACACTAGTCATAGTGAAATTAAGTACACATTGTGAGCATAGTGAAATTAAATATCAATATCAATAAATAAATCATCTTCAGCTAATACTCTGGTCACAATCTTACACTTGAGTACCTCATTTTTCATATTCACATGCATTGTGGAATGTAAAACTAGATTTAACTAAAATACATTCACAAAGGGGCCCTCTCCTGACTTCTACTAAAGGAAGCATCAAAAACAACTTTCTTCTAGCGTACTCAACTTTCTCTCAGCTGACACCTATTGAGTTGTACCTTTACTCATCCTGAACACAGGAAGAGATAAACAGAAAACTTAGTTATCAATGAGTTGTTCACTTAACAAAGATATCAATAGTGGTTGGGATTTTGAAACATCTCCAGCATACAGAACAATTTAATTACATTAAGTATACTCAATACTAGGATGGATATGTTCAGTGAGCAAGACTAGAAACCTAAGCAGCCTCTGTAACATTTTTCTAAAGGAAACCCCTATTTCTATCTTTCTCCCTAAATTTCAAACAATTGTTTTACATGTGAACAGTTATGATTCCTAAAGTGTTTTGAAAAAAGCCCCATTTCTCTAGGTTGAAAGTAAATTAGGAGTTCATCATTCATACAGACAACTGGGGTCAGGGAAATAACTCTAATAACTAAAGAGGTGTAAATAATCATCTACTAGTATTTCTCTATTATTTTATATTTCTACTTCCCTCCCCCAGAATGATCTTTTTTTATAAACCTGTAAATTCTGATGGAAAGAGATATTAACCTCTATGACAACCAATCAGGAAATGGTATTGCTTATTAATCCATTCTGGGCCTTGTGAACATGAATTCACCTTGAATTAAAAAGAGATACCTGAATTTCTGCAATCTGCAAAATACAGTACTTGTTAGATTCAAAGGAGAAAACAAATGTATTCATTAAAGATTTGTTGAATCTACTTTATGCTGGGCACCTGCTCTAGAAATGATGCAATGGTCATTGCCTTCAAGGAGATTAAAGCCTATTTGAGGATATATGTTAATTAAATAAACTTACATAAAAACATAAAATAGAAAAATGTGACAAATGTTATAAAGGAAAGGTATGCCTTGTCAGGGAAATGTGACCTAGTTAGGAAGATCAGGGAAGATTCAAAGGAAGCAAAGCTTGAGAATATATTTGAAACACCCAGTGGGAGTTAATTAGGAGACAGTGAGAGGGGAAAAACTCTGAAAGACTGAACAACATATGCAAATACCCTTAGGCAGTAAGGAGCAAGGTGAATAGCAGTGCCTAGAAATAAGGGCAATGTGGCAGAAGCAAAGAGAAGAGCAGGAAGTAGTGCACAGGAAGATGGAAATGATAAGCAAAGAAGTGACAAATGTCCCTAGTGGACCTTGTCAGGTTTGTATAAAAATATTTGTCTTTAATATAAAAACAATAAGTTTATTAGTCATAACACCATATAGAAGTCCTATATAGTCATTTTATAATGAAACATCTGAGATAATAAGCTTATAAAGAAAAAAGGCTTATTTTGGCAGTTTTGAAGGTTCCAGTCCAAGATTGGGAGGGTCAATTGTTTTAGGACTCGGGTTGAGGTGTCAGATGGCAATGGCAGAGAGCATGTATCAGGGTAAACTGCTCAAATTATAAGCCAGGGGGAAAAGTCAGAAGCTAGAAAGAGAAAGTAACCAGAGTATCACAACCTCCTTTTAGGGCATGCCTCCAATGACCTAAGAAGCTTCCATAAGGCCCCAACTCCCAATGGAGCCACCCTAGGACCAAACTTTCAACACATGGACCTTTGGGTTACATTTACAGAAACCATAGGAGAAAGTAATCAAAAGGTTTTAAACAAGAGAGGGGGCCATACTATTATTTACATTTTGCAAAGCCTCCTCAAGGTGCTGTACAAAATTTGTTGTACATGCTAATCAAAGTGAAAGATGATGGTAGGCTGGACTGTAATGGTAAGAAAGATAAAAAGTATGTAACTGAAAGATTTAGAAGATTAAAAAAAATCAACCAAACTTATGTGTTTGAAAGATGAAAGGTGAGAGAGAAGAGGGAATCAACAGAGGGGTTCTGTGGACTATACAACTGCCATGATAAATCATTCATTAACATATGGAAGTGGAAGATGACGATTTTGAATGTGATGGGATTAAGAAGTCTTTGAGATGTCCAAGAAATCAAAATGTCAGAGACATACACATTTACAATAGGTGTTATGTACCTGTGGGAACTGGGCTGTAGATATAAAATTTATGAGAACCTGGTACATGGGTGGTAATTAATGTACTACATATGGCATGGGACAGGCTAGGGAAAGAATGAGAAGTGAGGAGATGATGTCTGAAGTAAGAGAACATTACATAAGACAAATACACAGCAGACCTGTGACCCCCCCAAAAGAAAAAGGAAATTAGAGTAATTAGAGTAAAGCAGAGGAGCTATGGGAGGAAGAGCTGGGTTTGATAATGGTATAACAGACTAAGGAAGACTTCAATGGTGTTATGGGGTTCATGCCAGTTCACACTGACAGACAAAAAAAAACAAGTCAATTGGAATAACCTTCAAGACACATAGTAAGTAGGAAAAAAAAAAAAGGATCATACAGATCACTAGATATAACTGCTCCTGATATTATAAGTATAAACTACAAAAGCTATCTGCATATGTAAGCTGGCAATGTGAACTAACTCTCTCCTTTTTTTTTTTTTGAAAAATACAAAAGGAAATGCTAATAGTTACCTCAAAGAAGAGTCTGACATTCTCTAGTGGAAAGGAAGCCTACTTTTCAATGTCAACTGTTTCTACTCTGAATTGTTTTCTATGTTTAAGAAAAAAAGAAGTTCTTTAATTAAAAAAATGAGGGCAATAAAACACTCAAGAGTGTTATGAAGGAAATGAAGAAAATCTAACCATGAAGGATATTAAATAGAGTAAATGTCTACTATATGCTCTTATATCCTAAATCCTGAAACTAGAACTCCAACAATAGAGATTTCCTCTTTTTAAAATAACATATTAATAAGAGTTTTTTGGATATCTTATCTAAAACTATAAACACCTTCTTAGGTAACTTCCTTCTCATTCTTTACACAGTAAGGTTTAAACAGGCTCATCCAAAATTTAAATTGTTTTGCCAATAGTCTAACTCCATTTGACAGGTATCTCATTTTTATTTTCTACTTTCTATTTTAAGATAACTCTTGTAAAATACAACAATTGATAAACATGTCAACCTCTAAGTTTAGTTTGTCATGAAGCCTAAACTAAACATGAACTCTAAAAGCACCTGTTTGTACATTAGTCTCTTACTTTATGTTCTGTTTTTGACCTTGATACATGAGGACCAGATATGTCACGTCTACCAGGAACTATTTCTATTGTGTGCTACATTTCTGTTTCTAATTTAATAATGCCTAAGCAGACCCATACCATGCAAAAAATATTCAAAATTCAATAAATCTATTTCCTGCTAAATCATATGCTTTGTGGAAGATCTTTTTTCCTTGGTGGGTAACAAAATTATAAAACTTCATAATATAGTGTACACAGATAATATGTGAGGTATTTCCATTAAGAGTGTTAATGGTTCATTCTTCTGATATCTACTGAATACCTACCATGTGCTGGGCATTGTTGGATACTGATGAACAGAACAGATGCAGTCTCTGCCCTCATAGAGATTACAGAAATACTAACAACACAAAATTATCAACATAAAGTAATACTGGATAAATGCAAAGCCACTTACATAAACTGGTTACCTCCCAGAGAATAATGAAGAAAAAATAATACTTAACAAATGGCTCCTGTGTTTTTTTCCCCCAACATATCTAGGGCAAGGCTATACTCCCATCAATTAACATTGGTTCACTCAATAAGTAACTTCCTTCATTACTACTAAAAAAATGAATGGTGTTATTACATTTGAAACCATGGGCCTCAAGCTTGGCTCACAAGAACCATAACTACTGATCCCCCAGTCCACCCTGCCCCAAGTTTCTTATGTTAAGTCTGGGGTGTGTCTGAGCTTTTATAGAAAGGTTTAAAAACTCATCAGATGATATAATGTGCAGCTATGATTCAAAATTACTTAGGGGAGGAGATCTAACATAGGAAAAGAATGGGAAATAAAAGAATGAAAACAAAGTATTCCAATCCTCAGACATGACATAATTACCTATTCTCTGAAACTGTTACTCCTCCTGGGCAGAAAGATGTAACAAGCTATAATGTTTTGCCAAAACTCATTATCTGTCTTTGGATTGCAGTGAATTTACTAAGGTAAAGCTACTCTGTTGGTCTTAGGCAGGGGCATGCCAGTCTCCTTGGAAAACTTCCCTATTACTACCTCCAAAAGCTCCAATGATTACTAGCCTAAAATCCTTTTAAATTAATTGATCAAATTTAAAAAAAGGCTTGACAACACTTTTACTCGTAGTTCACAAGTAATTATGCTTATATATGTCACTGAAAAGTAGAATAGCATGTCAGTTTAAGGTCCTTGCTCTTTCTGCTTTATGCATTTTTGCCCTTTCTTTCCCTTTCTGCTTATGAAGCAGAAGCAAACTTAAAGCATAAACAACAGGCATAACAATTAGAGACAGGTAAAATCTTAAATGAACAATCTTATTTAGACATCTAACTTTAAATTCTCATATTAAGAAACTTCTAATGGGAAGATATAAAATATACTATTAATTACGTTAATTCTAAAATATTAACTAGTACACATCAGTAGGCATTGAATGTTATGCTATAAAACACTTTTAAAAGTGGAACTTAACAGTTTGAGACCTGTAACTTTCCTGTAAAATAATACCAAAAAACACTAGGCAATGAACAATTTTAACATAGTAGTTAAGATAAAAATCACTGAAGGATTTCAGTAATGTGCTATCATCTACAAACATAAAAGAGCAGAAAGTTCACTGAGATCAGAAATGCATTAATCTATATAACATAAAACACTTCTATTGGCATAATAGTGGAATTATGTCAGAAATTTTGAAATTACAAATGTGGTTTACAACTTAAGCTAAATTGACTATTTCTCAGGATGAAGTCTTACAGAACACACAATGTCCTATTAATGTAAATTTGCATCCTCCATTACCTCCAGTATTCTCTAGCACCACTAAAGGTCTCTGCCCACCATCTTCATTTCTATTCCTTACATCCTAGCTTTGCCTTTAAGGTCAGTTTTTAGCACACTACCTTTTGCTATATGTGATGCCACAGATATCATCAGACATACTATACATAGTTATCACTTTGAAATTTCATCCTGTTTCATATAAAGTACATAATATCAGTTTCTAAATCTTTAGCTGTACACTGTGTATTTTGCAGTAGTCAGTCTGATTCTTCAAATACATGCTAAACATTATACTTGTCTGTCCAATTGTGACCCAAACTCAAAAACCTCAAAATAATTATTAAAATAAAACCTGGCCCTAGCAAAGACCAACAATTGTAGTACTTAAGGATGGCAAAAGTGTGGAAAGATAGTCATCCTCAAACACTACTGGTGAAACTAATACGAATTCTTAAAGATTCCTCATCACACAAATCACAAACTATTTGACCAAGTAAACTTAATTCCAAGAAGTAGTCCTAAAGGAATAAACAGAGAAGGGAAAAACAGGGTTTTGTACAAGGAGGCTCAAAGCAAAACAGCAAGAGAAAACTAAAAA
Source organism: Glaucomys volans (assembly GCA_020662805.1). NCBI lineage: Eukaryota > Metazoa > Chordata > Mammalia > Rodentia > Sciuridae > Glaucomys > Glaucomys volans. Next base: position 250,008 of record JAJEJO010004485.1, read on the forward strand.
AGTTAAAATTCCAACAAAATAGTAGCAGTTAAACCATTTTTGGCTTATGAATCAACAATGACATCGCTATTAAAAACCAAGATTTTTAAGACTAATGATATGGGGAAATGTTTATAACAGATTAAGGGGGAAAAGCAGCTCACAAAACTGTAAATGCTAGTTATTCAATTGTGTCAATATGTATACGTAACCTATTTTAAAGATGGGTAGAAATATTAATAGTGGTTATCTCTACAGTGATAGAGTTGATTTTTGTTTTTTTTTTATTTTGCTTTTATGTCTTGCCAAATATTCTATAATTATTACATATTAACAAATTTTGAAATGGTACTTTGACTTGTTTCATTCATATAGGTATAAAAGTGAGTTTTAAGTCCTTCTCCTTACCAGCTCCCATATCCAATCATTTTGCAAGTCCTTTATAATAATTTTTCTTATGACACAGAAGAGAAGCAATAACTGTATTGGAAAAGTTTGGACATCACACAAGACCTAAAACCTAGTTACATTTACTGGATTTGTGACAGGTAAATTACATAAGTGTCCCCCGTGTGCTGGCACCTAGCTTTATGGATATAGTGAAGATGGCAGCTTCGTTTCCAACTCTGGTATCTGACCTGGGACTGAATAGTTTCCAACTCTGGTATCTGACCTGGGCAGAATAGTTTAAAAATTATTTAGCACCAATTCTCTTGTATTGCAAACGTGGAAACTGTGGCTGGGACTTGCTCAAAGTAACAGAGATGGTATGTGGCAAAACTTGAATTCTAACCTGTTTACTGACTCCAAGTTCAGTACTGTTTTAATAGCATCCTTGGAAAATAGCTTAATTCTTCATGACAGCATTTCTTTCTACCTCTGATCATTGCTGTCTGTTTCAATATTCTTGACCTGACTTTTATTAAGTACCTACTACTTCCAATGTTTAGCTTTTTGGTAGGCCACACCAATGAGGGCCAACTAGAAGAACACAGCAGCTTGAGGTCAAGTCAGAAAATAAACATGTTAAGAGTCACGGAAGGCACAGACTAGTAACTTAAGTTTCTTAACAGCTTTCAGTTTACAAGAAAAGACTGAGTGATATTTAGTATATATTCTGTTTCCTAAAATATGCAAACAGATTCAATTTCAGATATTGGAAAGCTTAGAATATGACTGAAAACTTATGGGTTAGACAAAAAAGACATGACAAATGCAATATGGTATCCTATAATGGGATCCTGTAAAAAAAGATATTAGTGAAAAAAAACTGTTAAAATGTGACTAAAGCCTAGAATTACTTGTAATTTACCAACATTAATTTCTTAGTTTTGTTAAATGTAGCTAAAAGTTTCACAAATATTTCCCCATTCATACATGCTTTCTATCATCTAAAGAATGAGTGCCACTATGATGTTTATAGTCAACAGGTCAGAGAAACTAAGGTTTGCCTAGATGAGCCTCCACTTCGTGATAGTGAAGATGAGGTCTTCTGGCTAACATTCAAATGCTCTTCCAAACCACATGAACTTTTATCAGCTTGGCTGTCATTCAAGTCACCAAGTGAGAGCATTGACCATTAATGTAATTCTTGACAAAACTTTACTGAAACTTGTGGTATCAAGAATCCTTATGTTGCACAGCACTCACAAGGAAAAAGAGAAAAAACTGACATCTATTCTAACAATTAGTATGGAGCTACACTGATCATTTATATTAAAAAATTACAGTCAAAGCTTTTATTACTGTTCAATGTCTCTATGAGAAGAGACAAGGGCTTTGGTTCAAGTGCTATTTGGCACTCCACTTAAGGACTAAAATCTACTTCAAAAAAAAGGGCAATCTTTGAAGAGTTACTCCTCACTGTATGTCTTTAGAGAAATGTGCTGAAATATCAGAAGAAACTTCTAAAAGCCTACTTAAGAAAATTCAAGTCCTCTGTTCTTCTAAAGTAAAGAATATTTCATTTACTGCACAAACTCTTTTGATCAACCAACAATACAAAAGTAAGAGGAATAATGTTTTAAAAATCTCAAGGTCTGTTTGTTAAATGACATTTTAAACTACAATTATTTTTTAATATCATAGCTATTGAAGTGACTTTGTCATCAAACTAAAGAGTTTTTCTGATATTTTTAATCTATGATCCATCTGAAAGCTCTGGTGCTTACCTACTCTCATCCTTTTTATCTTACACTAAATAGAAATAACATTTTAATCTAACCTAAAAGTTTAGTCTATCTTTTATTGGGGGGGGTACTGGGGATTGAACTCAGGGGCACCTGACCACCGAACCACATCCTCAGCCCTACTTTGTATTTTATTTGGAGTCAGGCTCTCACTGAGTCGTTTAGCCCCTTGCCGTTGCTGAGGCTGGCTTTGAACTCTCAGTCCTCCTGCCTCAGCTTTTTATATATATATATATGGCTCCTGCCTCATAAATATATATAGGGTTATATATATATATATATACACACACATATATATATGGGTGATATTAAATAATCTACAGCTAATCTAATAAATACTTTATGTGATCAGGTCAATCATATATATCACATATGTATATACGTATGTATATATATAAATATTTTTGTGGTGCTGGGGATTGAACCCAGGGCCTCGTGCTTGCGAGGCAGGCACTCTACCAACTGAGCTATATCCCCAGCCCTGCCTCAGCTTCTTGAGCCGCTCAGATTACAGGCCTGTGCCCACAGCGCCCAGCTACATTCTATCATTTTTTTTTAATCCCCCAAAGCAACTAGCATAATGTTTACCACTTAACAAGTTACCCAATAAATGCTTGCTGAATAAATGTCAAGCATGATGAAAATATATCATGACATAAAGTTGATTCTTTATAAAAAATGTTTCCTAACCACTAATGTTTGTTGTATGCGCATAAACTAGGCACTGAAGCTGTGGTATGGATAAAAGCAATTAGGTGTAAGTTAAAAATTTACAGATATAAAAAAAAACCTAGATGTATCACAGTGTAACATATACAGAACTAGAGATTTCAATGTCCCATGGAAGACTGAAGAAGGCTTGCATCATCAATGCTCAACTGGCTATACCAGAAAACTGTATGAATGACTAAATGGAAGGCATTTTCTCACTAACAAGATTAAAACAACAACAACATTCTCCTGCACATTATGTGTCATGGAAACAACATGGATGAGTCTAAAAACCATTATGCTGAATAAAAAAATACAGTCACAAGCCTACATATTATGCATGTCAACTGACAGGACATCCTGGAAAAGGCAAAACTATAGTACCAGAAAGCAGGAGATCAACAATTATCATGGGCAGGGGTATGGGGAAAGGAGATTGATCTCATCACATAAAGTATTTATTAGTTTAGCTGTAGATTATTTAATATCACCCAATAAAACAATAAGTTACTTTCTAACTAATGGTTTTTCCATAATCACGTTTCACCGAAATTGTATTTTGTTCTTTTAAATCAGTCCTTATCATTACTAAGTTAGTGAGATGCAGCATCTTCTGTTTTGCAACTGACATTGTCATCAGAACTTTCACCACAAGGGCTGGGGTTGTACCTCAGTGGTACAGCGCTAGCCTTGAATGCATGGGGCACTGGGTTTGATCTTCAGCACCACATAAATAAATAAAATAAAGGTACTGTGTCCACCTAAAACTAAAAAAAAAATTAAAAAATTTTTATCACAGCCCAAATTACAATTTGTACAATCTTTAAACAAATGTTTCACTTGACCTAAAAGTTTCTTATATTTTCAATGTAACCATTTACTGAATTCCTTTAAGTGTTTTAATCAGTTTTAATTTATTTATAATAAAATTCGCCACTATGAAGTGAACAATTTGAAGTTTTGACAAATGTACAGTTCTGTAATAACATCACAATCATGATACAAAACATTTCTATAACCTTAACCAAGTTTCCTCCTGTTCCTTTAGAGTCAATCTCCCTCTCTCTTAACCCCTTACCCTTGGCAAGTAATCATCTACTTTCTAACACTATAACTGTGCCTTTCTGGAAGGTCCAATCTGTAGAAGTATACAGTGTGTACACTTTTATGACTACATCTCCATCTGCAATAACCCTACACTACTACAGTTTAGATCTGGAATATCCCTCAAAGGTTCACGGGTTGAAGGGTTGGTCCCCAGCTGTGGCACTGCTGGGAGATAGTAAAGACTTTAAAAGGTGAGGCTTAGTCAGAGGAGGTTGGTCACTGGGGGTGTTTCCTTAAGAACAAATCTTGCTTCCTGTCCCTTTCTCCCTCTCTCTGCTTCCTGGCAGCCATTAGGTGAGCAGCTCTGCTTAACAACCAGCTCTCCACAATGATATTCTGCCTTATCAAAGGCCCAAAGTGAATGGGAACTGAAACCTCTGAAAAGGTGAGACAAAATAAATCTTTCATTCTTTAAGGAGTTTTTCTAGGATATTTTGTCACAATGACAAAAAGCTAACATCCCATTTCCAAATATGATCACATTCTGAGGTACTAGGGGTTAGGGCCCAAACATACCATTTTGGGAGACACAGCTCAACCCATAACACTAAGTCACATGGTAAGTATATGTTTACAAAAAACCCACCAAACTGCTACACAAAGAGGCTATACCATTTTTGCCTTTTCAATATAAATGGATGACAGTTTCAACTTAACCCAAGGGTATGTTACCACTCTTCCCCAATACTTAGTATATTCTGTTTTTTTTTTTCCTCTGTTTTGAATTTTCAATATTCTAGTCAGTGTGCAGTTCTATCTCATTGTGGTTTTAAACTGCATTTTCTAAGTGAATAATGATATTATGAATCCTTCACTGAAGCCACGTCTATTCAAACCTTTTGGCCCTTTTGAACTGATTTGTTTGTTTCACGATTAAGATGCTAAGAGTTAATATATGCTCTGAATACAAATTACTTCATCAGATACGGGTCTTACAAACATTTTCTCCCTTTCTGTGGTTTACCTTTTCATTTTCTCAAGTTTATTTTCATGAAGTCTAATTTGCCAATTATTTTCTTTTTCTTTAACTCTATGCTTTCTGTTTCCTAAGATATTTTTGCTTAATCCAAGGGCATAAAAACTTGCTTTTATGTTTTATTCTTTAAGTTTTACAGCTTTAGCTCCTACATTTAGATCTATGACCAATTTTGAATATGATGTAACAATCAAGGTCCAGTATTTTGCATATGAATTCTTGGTTATTCTAGTACTTTCTGTTGAAATACTCTCCCCTCTGAAGTAGCTTGGTACTTTTTCTGAATACCAACTAACCATTTGTGTGTGCATCTTTCTCTGGGCTCTCTGCTTTGTTCCCCATGATCACTATGTTCATCCATAGGCCAATAACACACCATGTTGATTGCGTTGTTCTGGACAGTCCATCTCAGAATCAGGTATTGAGTCCTCCAATTGACACCCACTCCCCAAGTTAGAACGCTCAAGATATTCCCTGCTGTGATCCAATTCCTTCATCCTATTTCAATTGGAAATTTGGTATTTCAAAGATACCACTTAAGAAAATCAGTATTTTTATTGTTTAAAGAATGTACTAAGTGGATATCTCCTATCACATTGGGGTATTACTTCAATATATAGAGTTCAACATCACATAAAATATATCTAGCTTTTAGCTACTAAAGAATGAAAAGTATTCATTAAAAGCTTAAATATCTATTATGTTATCTTCTTCCTGTCCCATGGCAAAAATCCTAGGAACATGGAATAAAACTGCATTATACTCACAGGATTAATATATTAACATATTACCACAATATATTTTTAATATATTAGCAAATGAGTAATACACTATTACTAATAAGAGTAATATTATTAGCACTCATAATTATTTTAAAAGTAACTGATGGTTTGGAACATCCCCCCATTCTCCCACCCAGTACTGGAGACCGAATCCAGGGATATTTTATCACTAAGCTACACATATCCCCGGCCCTTTTTATTTATTTATTTTTATTTATTTATTTATTTATTTATTTATTTTGGTACTGGGGATTGAACCCAGGGGCACTAGGCCACTGAGCCACATCCCCAGCCCTATTTTATATTTTATTTAGAGACAGGGTCTCACTGAGTTGCTTAGGGCCTCGCTAAGTTGCTGAGGCTGGCTTTGAACTCGCGGTCCTCCTGCCTAAGCATCCCAAGTGCTGGGATTACAGGTGTGCGCCACCGCGCCCAGACCCTTTTATTTTTTAATATCTTGAGAGAGGGTCTCTCTAAGTTGCCAAGGCTGGCCTTGAACTTGCAATCCTCCTGCCTGTCTCTGGAATAAGGAAGATACTTTGTTTAATCAACAAAATGATAATTTCCATCACAAAATAAAGGCCATGCTTAAGTTCAAAAAGGAAAATTAACAATGGAAGAAATACGGTAACCCCCAAAAGAATACCTTGGGAAAAGGAATATATATGTACAGCCTGACAGTATACAAACTGGAAGATGCAGGCACATCAGAAATCATCTTATAAGTTTCACTCTTCACCACTGAAAATGTTGGCGCTTCAACAGAATGTGTACAAATACTGAAACCAAGTTACTCTGCTATAATGTACAATTAAAATTTTAAGTACCATAAAGCAACTAAGTAGTTTAATGACTTACGATTTGTATTATCATATATAATGAACCTTTTCAAAGGGGATTTTGTCATTTATCTAGATAGAATTACCCAAAATATCAGTTGTTTTACTTTTCCCCTCTCTATAACCTTTCCTAAATTATATTATAAATTCTTCCTCTGAAGATGTTATTACATTCTTAAATATGTTAACTTTAGATTTTTCCATGACAATGATAAAAGCTATGTTACCATTTAGATATGAGGTATTCCCCAAAAGCTCCTGCATTAATGCAGGAGTATTCAGTGGTGAAATAACTAGATTTCTGAGAGCTGTAACCCAATCAGTCCATCCGAATTTGAATAGACTAACAGGATGGGTAACTGTAGGTGGGTGGGGCATGACTGGAGAAGGTGGGTCACTGCAGAGTCTGCCTGGGAAGGGTTCATCTTCCCTGTGGACCCTTCCCCTCTCTGTTTCCTGGCCAACAGGCACAACAGTGCACTTCTCCTCCACCATATCCTTTTGGCATGATACTCTACTTGCTTTGGGCTCAGGGCAATGAAGTTGGCTGACCAAGGAGGGAACAGCACCAAGTTACTCTTGTTTGGTATTTTGGATACAGTGATGAAAAGCTAACTAGCACAAATTATATTTAAATTCTAATTCTAATTTTTTTCTATTTCTCAAACCTTTATACCTATTGAAAGTTACATTTTGTCCTCTCAATACCTTTTTGAAACTTAGAGGAGAAATGAAATACAATTCAACATACATTTTGAACTTTGAGTTGAGCATAAAATAGTACTGTGACATGCTCATTTCAGAGAATTTAGACAGTGTACTTGCCCATAAATTTCAGTGGTTCTGAATTAGCTAGGGAAAGGGAGGTACATTTAAAAATTATATTCTGTTCAACTGTATTTTCTCTTCATGTCGAAATTAAGGTGATTAAAAAAACTTTATTCTTTTGAAGACACTAAATTTTTCTACTTAGAAAAAAAATTATGAGTTAACTGAGCATGAAGGCACACACTTGTAATCCTGCAACTCAAAAGACTGAGGCAGGAGGATCTCCAAGTTCTTCGAGGCAAGCCTCTGTAACTTAGTGAGACCCTGTATTATGGTTTGAATGTGATGTGTCCCCCAAAAGCTCACATGTGAGAGAATACAAGAAGGTTCAGAGAAGAAATTATCAGATTATGGAGCTTTAACCTAATCAGTGAATTAATCACCTGATGGCACTGAGTGGTGAATGAGGGCAAGAGGGGTGTAGCTGGAGGTGGTAGAGCACTGGGGGTGTGGCTTTGGAGGTAGATATTTGTATCTGGGAAGTAGAGTCTCTCTCTGCTACCTGGTCATCAAAGGAGCCTCTTCCCTCCACTACACTTGCCATGATGTTCTGTCTTACTTTCAGATTCTAGAAAAGGAACTTGCTGTCTATGGATTGAGACCTCTGAAATCATAAGCCCTCAGATAAACTCCCCCCAACCCTTATAACTATGCTGTTAGGTCTTTTAGTCACAGTGGCAAAAAAGCTAACTAAAATTCCCTATCTCAAAATAAAAAATTTAAGAAAGGGTAGGAGATACAGCTCATTGATAATGCACCCCTAGGTTCAATTCCCTGTACCATAAGGGGGAAAAAAAAAAAAAAAAAAAAAGATCAGTTAAAAGAAAATAAGAGTTAACAATAAAGAAATGGGAAATGAGAAAGACCTACATTACCAAGAAATAAATACAAAATTACTAAATGACTCCCACTGTTTCTTTTAAACTTCATTATCTTACCTATATTATCTACCAGATTTTCTTTACAGTACTCAGATGAATAACTTACTCAAATTACTTTTCTGTAATCTATGTATATAAAAGGACAGCATACATTTTTATCAGAGGAGAAACCAACTTGTCAAATAAATAAATATCACAATTAAGAATTAATGTTAAATTAAGAATAAATGTTAAGAATTAGTGTTATTTTATACAGTTGCTACCAGATGAATAAACCATATCCTATTTTTCTTTTCCTGTGAAATAGTGATATTCGCTTATAAAATTACTTCAACAAAAAGTGCATTCTGTCAGAACTTAGACTTCTTCCAAGTAAAGCTGGATATAGAATCTACTCAAAGAGGCATTTCTAGAAGTTTCTTCTTCACAGAATTAAATTCTCAGAAGAGTGATCATCAGCAGTTCTTGGTTTCCAGATTTTGGCAATACAGAACCCAAAGTAAGGCTGCAAAAAATTAAGTATAAAATATTTGAACCACACAATTAATGAATTTGATGTGATGGAAACATAGAAAACCCTGTACCAAACAAATATAAGACACACTTCCTCAAGCACACTGGAAATATTTAAAAGCCCAACAATAAACTATATAAAAAAGCAAGTCTGATTGAATTTCTTAAAAATTAATATCAGAGAAACCACAAAAGCAGTGCTTAGGTGGTACATTTTTCAGTTTTAAAACTGCTTACATTAAAGAAGAAACACTAAAAATTTAGTTAAGCACCCAATCCAAATATATATATGTATGTATATATATACATACATACATATATATAAAAATAAAGTAGAACAAAATAAGCTCAAACCAATGAGAAAAGAGGTAACAAAGGTCACAGTATACAGGTAAGACACAAAAAGTAGCTTTACACACACATTCAAAAATTATGCAATGGGTCCAACTTTTAGAAAAGTTTAACTTACCAACTTTTAGAAAACTTTCAGAAAAGTTTAACTTACAAAAGGAACAAAGTTAAGACTTCTGTAATTAATTTAAAAAAAATAGGTTGATTTCTTTCTCCACCTCACCCTAAATACAAAACCATATTTTACAAAAGAGCTCCATCAGATTTCAAATTCTTTCAAATTCTGTGAACCAAAAAAATTTCTTCTCTGAGATCAATATAACCTTAATATTTTAAAAAGCTAGGAAAAAGAGTTAAAAGCCATTCTCACAAACAGATATAAAGTCTTATTGGTAACAAAACACATCCAAGAGTTTATATTAAAAAGAACATATCATGATCAAATTGAATGTGCATAACTGACATTAGAAAAATAATACAAATGCAAATCCTTATATTACCAGATTAAAGCAATATGACTAACTTTTCTTTAGTAAACAAAGTATTTGTTAAACTTTAACACTCTTAATGAAAATTTTACGTATGACCACCACCAACAAAAACAACCAAAACACCTTGGGGGGAAAAAAAAAAAAAAAGAAAGGGATTCACTTAATTGATAAACAGTCATCTTTCTAACATCCACATGAAATATCATTTTTTTCTTTTTTAAAAAATTTGTTCTAATTAGTTATACATGACAGCAGAATGCATCTCGACTCACTGTACACAAATGGAGAACAACTTTTCAATTCTCTAGTTGTACACAATACAGAGTCACACCATTTGTTTAATCATACACATACAAAGGGTAATAATATCAGTCTCATTCCACCTCCTTTCACGAAATATCACTTTTAAAGATGGAAAGGTTCTACCACTCAGTTTAAAATTCAGAACCAGACAGGAAATTCGCTTACAACATGGTTTTTTGGACGGAAGAATCAAATGTGGAACAAAAATAAAAGAAACTTTATTTTTATTTTGAAGATTTATTTAGAGATGATAAAATTGTGTATTAAAAAATATGTAAGCAAATTATTAGAATTATTAAAATCATTTAGGCCATGTTTCTAGATCCAAGACATCAATTAAAAATTACTTTCCATACAGCAGAGCAGAAATAAACAATTTTTACATAATATGATTTACAACAGCATCAAAAACTAATAAATACCTAGGAATAAATCTAAGAAAGAAAATCTAATACATGGAGAGAGTTATTTTTAAAAAAGGGATGATATACTATGTTCATGGATAGGGAGAATAAACATTTTAAACAATTTTACTTCTCCTTAATTTAACAAATTCAATAAAATTCCAATTAAAACCACAAGAGGAGTTTTTCCAAATTACTAGATACTTTAGTCAACTTCTTCCCTGCTGTGACTAAAAGATCTGACCAGAACAATTTTAAAGGAGGAAAGTTTATTTGAGGGCTCACAGTTTCAGATGTCCTAGACCACAGAAGGCTGGCTTCATTCCTCAGGGCTGAAGGTAAAGCTGAACATCATGGTGGAAGAATGTGGCAGAGGGAAGCAGCTCATATAATCAGGAAGCAGAGAAAGTCTCCACTCAACAGATACAAATATATATAACCAAGTTATACCCCAATTCCCACCTCCTCCGGCCACACCCTACCACTGCAATTAATCACATCAGGGGTTAATTCACTGATTGGTTAAGACTCTTACGACCCAATCATTTCTCCTCTGAACCATTCTGCACTGTCTCACATTTAACCAGAACTGAACTTTTGGTTAAAAGAGATTTTAACCATAACATGAACAGTGCTAAATCAAGACATGGCCTAAATGATTTTACTAATTCTAATAATTTGCTTACATATTACACATCCAAACCATAGCACTTGATAAACTGATTATCAATTTATATGGATGAGTTAAGCAGCTCCTGATGAAAATGTAGATACTACCTCCACCAGATACCAAGACTCATTAGAATTACAATAATTAAAACCACCTCATACTCATATATTCTGTGTAGGGACAGGAACTTAACAGAAGCCCACTACAGAACCAGGCAAAAAAAAAAAAAAAAAAAATCCACAAAATCACAGAACTGGCACTCTCCAACCACTGGAAGGAAAACTGAATGAAGAGTATTAAAACAGTTATCTATTTGGAGAAATAGGCAGCCAGACCACTACTTTACACAATCAATTCCAATTAGATTTAAAATAAATATGAAGGACAAATCTTTAGAAACAAAATATAAACATTACCTTCAAGACCTTGAACCAAGGGAAAGAGATTTTGACCATAACATGAAAAGTGCTAAATCAAAACTGATAAATTTAGCTATATGAAAATTCAATTCTCTTCACCAAGATACCATAAAAAAAATCATTAACAAAGAAAAATTATTTACAACACATATAATCATAAAGTATCTGTGTCCAGAATACACAAGAGAATGCTTAAGAATAAGAAAAAGCAAACAAAACAGTGAGGGTATGGGGGGACACACAAAGCAAAAACAGAAAAAGCACAGAAATGAAAATAAGATGAACAGAAAAAATGTTCAACCTCATTATTAATCAGGAAATATAAATCAGGAGGAATCAAAATGCTCCATGAGAGTCTGCATTTCTCTTTTATGGAAACTGAACTGAAGTTTAGTTGTTGCCTGGCTTTTATTCATTGTCTTCTTAAAATAAAATCTCAGATTACAAGGAAATGACAAAACAATCTACAGAACATGTAATTTATATTATAGTAAAAAAAAATCCCGTTTCTATAAGAATACCTAAAGTAAAAACCCCCATCATTATTTTCAAATTCTGACTAAATCTTCTGGAAGGTTACCATGTGTTTTCTCAAAATTTCCTGCTCCTTTAATTAAAACTAAATATTCATTATCCTAATATATCTGGATCCTATACCAAAAGCCTCAAAAGTCCTATTGTTTCATTAACTACTCTGTTGATCCTGAAGTTTACATGAAGTCAAACTGCTTCTTGGTATTATTCAAACTTAAGCAGACTTTTTGAACAAAATTAGGAAAATGTTTTTACACACTTTAAGTAAAACATGGCTACATGTTTATATACACATTTCTATAATTCAATTTCCTACTCTTTAGAAAATTATTTGCATATAAAGTTGAACCATCTTAGGTGATTTTAAAAACAAAAACAGGATTGGTGTTAGAATTGTTCTTAAACAGGACTAAGTATGAACTCAAATTTTTCTTTGTCTTTTAAAGTCTATCAGATTGTCACTAAAACAATTCTTCACTGCTAATATATGAAGAAGTGATTTGGAAGATTATTAATAACCAGTAACAATTCAAATCCACTATTAACATAATAGTCACATATTTCCCTGCTCTGAGAAAAACTTCAGTAACAGCATGGTGGTCACTTAAAAGCAGAAGTGATATGTGAAATTTAGCAACTATGAATAAAGGTACCTCAAACAACTTTTCCAAAAACTGTCCTTAAAGGACATGTCCCGGGCAATTCTATCTGCTTTCACAATAATTTCAGAAGGAAAACACAATTTAAGCTAAATATATTTAATATATTTAGCCTTATTAGGCTTATTAGGCTAAATATATTTTAACATCACCATCAGGAAAAGAATGTGTTCAATGACAACATCAATATTGTAACACTATTAAAACTATTTTTATTTACAAATAAAATACTGGTAATAAAATGAAAGCATTTCTACAAAGTAAGCCCACTTCACTATCTTATGTATTATTAATAGCAGGGTTTCTGGTGTATTTAAGAGACTGTCTAGGTCAGTGAACACATTTAGGAATTCAAATACATTGGTCAGAGAGAGCTTAGAAAATATTAGATATTTTGAATTCTCTGGGAATACAAGTTGAACACCCTTTTCAATAGGATGGTTGGAACTAAGTGTTTTGAATTTGAGATTTTGAAATATATGCAGATATAATGAAATATACTGGGGATTAGACCTAAGTATCAACACAAAATTCATTTATGGCTTACATATACCTTACATACATATCCTGAAGGTAATTTTATGCAATATTCTAATTCACCTATATTTTCACTATAACCCATCACATGTCAGGTGTAAAATTTTCCTCTTGTGGCCCCATATAAGCACTCAAAGAGTTCTAGATTTGGGAACATTTTGGATACTGAGATTAGGGATGCTCAACCTGTACTTTGACTATCCTACCAAATAAGATCATGAAAATTATTTTGATATTCGTTCTACTTTTATTAATAGAATGGATGTCATATGAACATAATAATGTATCAGAAAAAGCATACTTTTGAAATTACTACATTTTCATCACTACAATTCAAGTGATATCACCTAAGCAAAAAATTAACATCCTTATTTCATTTCTAGAACTCTGGAGAACTCTAGAGATCACAAGCAAGGACTGGAATGATGCATCCACATGTTAAAGAATGCAAAGGACTACCAGCAAACACCACAAGCCAGAAGAGGCAAGGAAGAAAAGCACCATGTTTCAGAGAGACCATGCCCTGCCACACCTTACAATGGAGAACTTCTTGCCTACACACTTGTAAAGCAACCAATTTATGTTCAAAGTCATCCACAATGTGGTACTGTTATGGCAGCACTAAGAAATGAACATGTCAACTTTCCTACATAAACTAACAGTATAGATAGAAGGAAGAAAAAAAAAAAAAAGAAAGGGGAAAATTACTGGGACATTATGCCCTTCAACAAAAATACATCTTTGATACAATCACAGATGAAGCTCACAACTCCTGACATTTCCATAGTTTCTATTATTTCTTCAAAATGAAAAATAAAATAAAATTAAGTCTGTGCTTTCCAAATAACAACCTGAAACAAGAAGTTAAAAATGCCACTGACGTTTTTAAAGTTTGAAAGTTTATATTATGGGGGAAAGAGATTAATGCAAAGTTAATACACCCCTGAATGACATTTATGGGCAGCAAATTTTGAGCAACAGCTGAGTATATTCCAATGATTTAATGTCTGCCAACAAGAATTTCATGAACTCACATTCTATAAATTTCAGAGTTGGAAAGGAAGTTAAAACATTTATTATTTCCATCTTCCTTATTTAAAAAAAATTTTTTTTAGTTGTAGGTGGACACCTTTATTTTTATTTTTATGTGGTGCTGGGGATCAAACCCAGTGCCTCACAAGCACTAGGGGAGAGTGTAGCTACTGCTGAGCCATAACCAGACCCTCCCTCTTATTTTTAACATGAAATATCTAAGACCAGAGAACCTAGATCTCTCCTTACACCCAGTCCAGATAATTGATCAACAGAAAATAATGTTCTCCTATATGAAAAGTATGAGCTTTCTAGACCCTCCAGACACTAAAGAAAACAAATACATGTTAACTACTACACTATGGTCATTCATCTAGATACTACCAACTGTATCAAATAAAAGATTAGGAGTCCTCCTGTACCAGAAAACCATAATGAAGAAGCCTGAACTCACTCCTATGACTAAAATGACTTTCTTCTTCAAGTTCTTCAAAACTTGCTCATTAAAAGATATAGTAAAAGAACAAGTATCAGAAATTAAACAATATCCAGGTGTCAGGAAATAAGGGCACACAGCTTCACCTCTACTCTTAAGTCCTTTGGCACAAAAGTTAACCAAGAATGGATTATCTGCTCTGAAATGTATGTCTGTGCATATACATATATGCACATACATAAGCAACACTCCTATAGATATCCTACATAGTACATACACTATGTCTTCCTATGTCAAATATATATGTATATATAGATGAAAATACTAGCCATGTGTAAACACAGGTGCATGTATATCTATTATATATGCACATACATATCACCAGAATAGATTCTCCCAAGAGGGGCGAACTCTCTAAATATAATGATCTGTAGATTTTATTGGCATAAATTGCTGTTGTAATACGATTCTTTTATATGAGTTTGAATATTTTAGAAAAATTGGCCAACAAAGTAGCAAGGGCAAAGCAAATGAACATCCAATAGGCAGATATAAAATAAAAGTTTAATTGTGTAGGTCTCATAATGTAAAACTAAGTACAAACTAAAACAGAATTAACTAGGCTGATCTGAGTAGAAAAATCAAGTGAGAAGTAAAGGTAATGTGAAAAGGAAAGGAGATAAAAGTAAACCAATACTGAAGACAGAGCAAAAAAATGATGGTTGTCATGAAGATAGGATTCCTCTAAGAAAACCTACAGCAGCAGTTATTTCAAGTGAATTACACTCATTAAAAAGCAGCCTTAGTCAGTGTGGTGGCATACACCTGTAATCTCAGCAACTCGAGAGGCTGAGGCAGGAGGAATACAAGTTCAAAGCCAGCCTCAGCAATTTAGTGAGACCCTGTCGCAAAATAAAAAATATAATGGGTTGGGGATATGGCTCTGTGGTTAAGCGTCCCTGGGTTCAATCCCTGATACCAAAAAAAAAAAAAAAAAAAAAGGACAGCCTGAACCTTTTGTCCAGTAGTTTTCAAAGCACCCTGTTTTAGTTGGGAACTAAAAGATAAAGCAAGCCAGAAGAATATTCTAGACATAATTATTATTCACACACATTTAAATGAAGATTCACACTGCTGTTGTATGACACAAGAATAAATAAATAACATATCACTCAAATATATCACTCTGCTTCTACTCAAAACAAATCAAGAGAGACTCCCAGAGCTGGAAGGATGGTATGCATATTATATATATATATATACACATATAAAAACTGTATGTGTAGGTCTATATTGTGTAGGTCTTGTAATGTAAAACTACTATTTTACATATATATGTAAAAGATATATATATAAGATATATATAAAAAGATAAAAAAGATATATAAAAGAGATATATATAAGAGAAAAAAGATATATATAAGATATATATATAAAAGATATATATAAAAGATATAAATATATATATAAAAAATCATCCCTTGGAGAAAACTGCCCAGAATTATTGCATTTGTAGTCCAGTCTTAGAAGAAAAACTGTAGGCTTAATACACTAGGGAGTCATGCTTGGTTTCCCATCCCACACCCCCAATTCATCATCTACTGGTCCTAGCCTTAGATGCAACCATTCCTAAGTTTTCATTTGAACCCCACCCCCATCACCCCCAGTGTGTATGTGGGGGTGGGGGGGAGAGACTTTCTTCTCTTTTCAGGTTTTCATACCAGTTTTTTTTATTTAGTTTTGTCTTTAATTATGAAGTACTTCCCTTCTAAAATAAATACAAGTATGTGCATACAGATTTCAAGAAAATAGCAGTAGTAGTGACATAATGATAGGGCAACAGTTGCTGAAATAGTATAAAAAATGAACGAACTTTGGAACAAACAACTGATGCTGTAAAAAAAGCATCATTTGGGGGTCAACAGGCTTCAGATGAAATTTTGCCTCCTTCAATTACTAGCCAGGTAATCTTGTTAAATAACCTAAACTATACTGTTAAATGGGTTTATCACAAGCAGCATAGGTGATTACAGATTAAATGTTACAAATTAAGAAAATGACACATTGACATAGTTGGTGTTCAAAAAAAGTGAGTTTGATCATAGCTCTACCTCCAATTCCACTATTTTACTAACGAAGACAAAACATTATAAAGGAAGTAAAAGTTCTATGTCTTATCCTGGCTCCCAAAACTAGATCAGTGGCAGATTTGGGATTAAAATTCCATCTCCCAACAGAGTCCACTACATTATTCACTATCACTTATTTCAAAATCTTCCTTATAAATGCCATGGGTAGCAAGTGGTTATTTACCTTTCTAAAATTTCTTCATTAACTTTAGAAAGCTAAAGCTAGTTTAGTAGGACAAATTTTAATCTTCATTGGTAATTACTCTGGTCTTGTTCTCATAGCTCTTTACACCATGGTACATAACAAAAACAACACTGGCTGGTGAGAAGAGGACCCAATTTCTAGTTGAGGCTCTTACACATAGCAGTAAATTACCTGGACTAGTAACTTAAACTTTGTGAATCTCATCTTCAGTATTTGAGAACAGAACCATGTGATCCTTTAGCAATTACACTCTAGTCCAGACTTCTGTAAGTTCTTTTAAGTACATCTCAATTTTTCTCTTATCATTCAGCTTTGATGGAATTTGTAGCATCTCTTTTGAATAGGTCTATAATTTCTTGAGGACTTCCTAAACCAATTAACTTAGTTTTCAATCTGTTGATATAATAAATCTGACCTAAAAAAGTCTTACGTTTATCACATAATGAAAATTGCTCAATTTCCCAGGAATTCTAACACTGTCTTTTAATACTGCCACTAGTTTGAGAGACTCTGAATTATTCCCTTGAGATTATAATCTATCACTGATTTCACAACATGATCTTTTTTTAGAGCAAAATCCTTCATTTTTGTTTATCCTTAGAGTGAAAATTCATCACATACTATCATCTATCCCTGCTTTATTTCAATAAATACTGCAGTAACTGACAAATGTTGTAGATTAAAACAAAAAAATTCAACTTGTCTACTCAGTTCACAAAGAACACAATCTACATAAAGTTATTTAAATTAAAAAAATTATTAATAAGACCCATCTTATTTTGAGAAGGGTCTTCCTAAATTGCCAGGGTTGGCCTAGTACGTGTGATCCTCTTGTCTCAGCTTCCAGAACTGCTGGGGTTATAAGCATGTACCATCATACCCAGCTAAAGTCTGCATTTTAAAATGGCCTCATTCATTACACATAGAAGTGGATTAATACATTGGGCTATAAATGTCTTATTTTTTTGTCTTTTAAATAAATACGCTTGTCCATGTCCTGATTTTGTACCTAGGGTTCTGCCCTTATTAATCTCTCCTGATCTTTAAATAAACATTTAAAGCCAGGAAAGGTGGCATGAGCCCATAGGCTGAGACAGGAGGATCATGAGTTCAAAGAGCCTCAGCAACAGCGAGGTGCTGAGCAACTCAGTGAGACCCTGTCTCTATATAAAACACAAAACAGGGCTGGGGATGTGGCTCAGTGGCCAAGGGCCCCTGCGTTCAATCCCAGACATCCCCCAAAACAAACAAACAAAAAATACCCCACATTTAAATTTGCTGAGTCCATTCCAGTATGAAAAGCAAAAATTTTTAGTTAAAATGACAACTTTTTAAACTACAGTCTCACTATGTTGCCCAGGTTGACCTAAAACTCCTAGGCTCAAGTCATTGTCCTACCTTAGCCTCCCCAGTAGCTGGGACCACATCCACGTGTCACCATAATAACCCAATAACAATTCTTGACTTCAAATTAATTTGTAGCTATTGGCCTCAACCTCTCTCTTCCCCTCTCTTTGACCAAACGTCTTAATTAAGGTGCTTTACCACATGTCTCCACTCTTTTCCTTACCACTCACTTCTCACATCACTCCAACTTGTCTTCACTTCCACTTCTCTTCAAAAACAACTTTGCTTGAAGAGTCAATGCACAAAATCGGAAAATAGTGGAAAAGAGGAAAGCTGCATTCTAAGTCACACACTGGCTGGGGACCAAAGCAGTGGGTGTACAGCTTCTCAGACAGGTAGGTGAAAGACGGATTTCACTAAAATTCAATGTGGACATTCAACGTGACTTAGGGATTCAGAAATTTTGGTACAATAAACAAAGGAGAGAGAATACATTGGAGCCAAACCAGCTCCCACCAGTGTGGAAAAAGAAGCAGCGGTGGCACAGATTCATCACACAAGGAAAGAGAACACAGTACAGAAAAACCTAAGATCAAAAAAGCTGCCTAAATGTAGCTGATCCAAAGGCTGCACCACACACTGGTGCTTGGAAAGTGCACTCGGTATCTAAACTGGCAGTGGAGGGCTGAGGAGGAAGCCATCTTGGAGCTATATCTCTGCTGCAGCAGCGGTGGAAGACAGGAGATTAGAGCAAATTCTGTCACAGTATCCTGGTAGAATGTGAGTGAAACAGATTCGGGGAAGACTATACCCAAGGGGATGGAGTTGGAAGGGTGAAAGGGAGCCCAACTTGCTTCACCTTTGAGTCTGGCTGCTCATGTGACCAGCTGAAGTCAGCCAGGAGTCTAAGCAGGCAGGAGTGAATTCACTCAAGGACTAATAAGCCCAGGCAATCTGTTATGGCCAGCAGTGAGTGGGGGATCAGATCCCCTGCCGCACTATTGGAATTCCGGACAACCAGGCCCACAGCTGAGATCAGCTACTTTCAAGCCCTAAGAGAAGGTCAATCTAATCTCTCCCAAGCATACACCACCCAATGAAGGCCCTGAATATGATCAGACCTAAGCCCAACCTGCTAGAACAGCCCTCACATAACTCTACATATCCTTTACACTCCCAGGGCAGGTAAGGAGTCTGAATGGACAAAATACCAACTGAAAGTACTTCCTAAACCATCCTACCTCATACTGGTGAAAAGGGGAGCTGAGTCTTTTATCAAAGAGTTTCAATCTTAGGTCACTCTAACTGGCAGCTCAGAAAGTAACAGAAAAACAGGTTAAGGGTTAACAACCCCCACCTCTTGTTCTATCAATACATAACTCAAGAATTGAAAAGAAAGATTGCTGGACATAGACAGTGACCACCATGGTAGGAATGGTTCCTTCATTCTTAATTACGAATCTCTTTTTCTTGTCCATCATGCACATCTGTGTGAATTCTTGCTATGCTCATTGATTCAGAAACATGTATACATACATTTACTTATTTTTCTCTTATTTTTAGCATTTTTAAATTATAGCTATTTTTTCCTTTCCTTGTCTTTTGAGTGTTCATGTTTTTTTTTTTTATGGTATTCTTTGATTTGGTTTTGTGTTATTTTAATTTTTTGATTTATTTTCTCTTTCTTTCCCTACTAACAGATAAATTCTATTGTTCTTTTTCCCAATACTTTGATCCTTCTATTTTTCCCCTGTAGGTAAAACATCACCTACTACATCTCTTCTGCATTCTCTCTGCTCACTTTAAAACTGATAACTCTTTTCTAACTTCCTAATACATTTTCTTTTCCCCTAATTAATTGTATTTGTACCATCTTTCAGAACTAACTGGTTTGTATATCTCCTGTTCCCACCATTAATGTTGATGCAGTCATCACTGCTGTGGATGATACAGGTGGCACCCTCTTTTTGCTTTGAAGCCAAATCTAATTCATGGTTACTGTTTTTACTGTTGACAATTGCTGTACCCACCATTTCTGGCTTTTGGTGGTAATTAATGTTAAAGATGCCCTAGTAGGAACTGGGTATTTAACTTTAACACTGTGTCCTGCTTGTAACTGTTGTTATTATTTTGCCCTATTCTGTGAGGTGCTAGGAACCTACAAGTACACTAAAAGTTGACAGGGTAGAGACTGCTGCTGAACCAAACTCAATCAAAACACAGAACACCTGCTCTACACAGAAACTAATGACACTCAACCTTCAGCCATACCTTAATACAAAGAATAGAAAAGTCAAAAACCAAAACTAACAGACTATGTAATTCCTACCCTATCCAAGTTAGTGATCATAAATACACTAGACAGCATAGTAATTCACTTTTTTTTTAAATTGTTGGTAGTTTTCTCAAATGTCGACCCCACCATTTCTATATAGGTGGCAAATAGTATTACAGACATCAAAGTAGACACCAGACATTTAACAAACTGTGCATCTGTTGCTGACATTAGTGCCACTTCGGGCTCACCCTCCAAAAGGGGTCAGAAAGAGACTGGGACCCTTCAATATCACAGAATAGAGATCATGCAGCTGTGAAACACTTACATCTCAACCTTCACACACAATCTACTCCACCTGAGCCCTGAAATTTACTCAAAGAAATAAGGAGATAAAAGCCCCAAACCAACAAGGACCCCAAAAAGAATCTGAGAGAGTCCTCTGGTCTCACTCCTTAAGCATCTACTCTTGATAAAAGAGAGAAGTTTCAGAACAAATAAGATAATTACACACAAAGAACATGCATAAAAAAGAGGTAGGGGAGTCCACCTCAACTGATGCACAAGTCTAAGACCTCTGAGGGAACAGGCAAACAAACCCCCCTCCAAAATCTACAATCCTCCAACAAAGGATCCCACCAGTAGTGAGGTGGATGAAATCCCAAAGTTTATAAAAACTGTAAAAAACTGATTATTAAAATGTTTTAATGTTCTAAGAAAGGAACTGAGATGAAAGATCACTTTAAAAGAAATAGAAATAGTGAAAAGTAATGATGCAGAACTACTAGAAATGAAAGACAAGATCAATCAAATTAAAAATTCACCTGAGGGCATCACTAACAGATGAGAATGCACGGAAAATAGAAAGAACTTCAGCCCTTGAAGAGATAACTTCAAGCATGTGATCTCGAGTACATAGAATGCAATAAAGGGAAAATAATTATAGAACATGACCAGAATATACAAAGAATCTGGGACAATGTTAAAAGACCAAACCTGAGAATCACTGGGATAGAAGAGAACATGATGATACAAACTAAAGGCAAAAAGAATATTTTCAATGAGAGAGTGCCAGAAAACTTTTCCCACATCAGAAATGAGATAGAATTGACATACAGGAGGCTTACAGGACCCCAAACAGACTTATTCAAATAAGGTGGTCATCAAGACACATCAAAATCAAAATGTCTAAAATAGAAAATAAGCGGGGCTGGGATGGTGGCTCAGTGGTAGAGTGCTTGCTTCCCACATGTGAGGCACTGGGTTCGATCCTCAGCACCACATAAAATGAATAAAATAAAATAAAGCTATTGTGTCCATCTAAAAAACTAAAAAAATTAAAAAAAAAAAAGAAAAAAAAAAAGAAAAGAAGGGAAGAATATTATCACCTCTGATTTTTTGGTTTAGAACCTAAATTAAGGAGGACCTGTAATGAGATATTCTAAGACCTAAAGGAAAACAACTGACAGCCAAGGTAACTATACCCAGAAAAGCTCAGTTTCAAATTCAAGGGGGAAATAAAAACTTTCCATGACAAAAATAAACTAAGAATAATTCATGAGTACCAAGCCAGCACTACAAAGAATATTCAAAGATAAACTGCACACAGAGGAACTAAAAAACAATTCCCAAAGCTTCCAAACAGAAGAATAACCCAAAAAGTGAGAAACAAGACAGGAAAAAATACAGTAAAAACTAAAATGACTAGAAACCACAAACACTTACTGAATGTTAAGGTCTCAACTCCCCAGTTAAACAGAAGAATAGCAACCCCCCCCAAAAAAAAACCCACAAGCCAAAAACCAACTATCCACTGTATATCATAGGTTCATCTTATAGGAAAAGACATCCTCAAGCTGAAGGTAAAGGGACAGAAAAAATTATTCCCTGCATACTGACCATGAAAAGAAGTAGGAGTAACTATTCTCCTATCTGACAAAGTGGATTTCAAGCAAAAATTAATCAGAAGAGATAAAGAAAGCCACTACACCCTGGTAAAGGGAACAATCAAACAAGAAGATATAACAAAAATGAGCATTTATGCCCCAAATGTCAATGCACCCAATTACATGAAAAACAAAAAACAAACACTCTAGGACATCAAATTCCATAAAGACCCCAACACAATACTGGGTGATTTCAATACAATCTTATCACCGAGAGAGATCATCAAAACATAAAATCAACAAAGATAGATATCTCAATATAAGTAAAACTGTAAATCAAATGGAATTATTGGATATTTACACAATGTTTCACCCCAAAACAGCTGAATTTACCTTCTTCTAACCTGTGCATGGAACTTTCTCCAAAACTGATCATATTCTAGGCCACAAAGTAAATCTCAGCAAATACAAAAAAACAAGAAAAATGATAAAATCCCATGTATTCCATCAGATCACACTGGATTGATCTGCAAGAACTCATCAGGAAGAAAAATAATAGAAACCATATAAACACATGCAGATTGAGCAATACTCCCCTAAATGAAGAATGGATCAAAGAAGAAATGAGAATAGAAATGAAGAAATTCTTAAAAATGAGTGAGAACAGAGATACAACGTGTCAAAATGTCTGGGGCAGTATGAAAAGCAGTTCTAAGAGGAAGCTTATAGCATTGAGTGCCTACATTTAAAAATATCAGAGATCCCCAAAATAAGCTTTTGCTCCACCTCGAGGTCTTACAAAAAGCAAACTAACTCCAAAACCAATGAAAGACAGGAAATAATTAAGATCAGAGCCAAAGTCAAAGAAATTGAGAGAAAGAAAACACCACACAGGATTAATGCAACAAAGAGTTGATTCTTTGAGAAGATAAATAAGATTGTCCAATGCTTAGCCACACTAACCAAAAGAGGGAGAAGACCCAAATAAACTAGAGGAAAAAAAGACTTATAACCACAGACCCTTTTAAAATGCAGAGGGTTATCAGAACTAACTTTGAAAATGTACATTCCACTGAACTGGAAAATCCGGAAGACAGTGACAAATTTCTAGACACATATGACCTGTACAAACTGAATCAGGAAGATATAGAAAACCTAACAGAATGATATCAAGTAATAAAATTGAAACAGCAATTTAAAAACAGCAATTTCTTTCCAAAGACAAGAAAAGCCCAGGACCAGATGGATTCTCAGCTGAGTTCTACCAGAAATTTACAGGAGAACACCAGTCTTTCTCAAATTATTCAATGAAATTGAAAGGGAGGAAACACTCCCAAATACATTCTTATAAAAGCAGTATAACTCTGATACCAAAACCAGACAAAAATGCAGCAAGAAAACTACAGATCAATATCCCTGGTGAACACAGATGCAAACATCCTTAATAAAATATTAGTAGACCACATTCAAAAGCACATCAAAAAGTTAATATACCAAGATTAAATAGGTTTCATTATAGGGATGCAAGGTTGCAAATCAATAAATGTAAATTCACCATTGAAACAGAATCTAGGACAAGAACCACATCATCACCTCAATAGATGCAAAAACACCTTTGATAAAATCCAGCATGCATTATTCATGTTAAAAATGCTGGAGAAGCTAGGTTTCAAAGGAACTTGCCTCAACAACATAAAGGCCACTTATGGCAAACCAAAGCCAACATCATACTGAGAAAAACTAAAAACATTTCTTCCAAAATCAGGAACAAGACAAGGCTGTCCACTCTCATCATTCCAATTCAATATAGTCCTTGAAACATTAGCCAAAGTAATCAGTTAAGAAAAGGAAATCAAAGGAATACAAATAGACAAGATGTCAAACTATCTGCTCAAGGACAATATGATCCTATATCTAGAAGACCCGAAAAAACTCCACCAAAAGACTTCTAGAGCTTACAAATGAGTTCAGCAAATTGGCAAGATACAAAATCAACACCCATAAATGAGGAGTTTTCCTATATTCCAACAGTGATTCAGCAGAGAAAGAAATCAGGAAAACCATCTCATTCACAGTAATCTCAAATATATTTAAATAAATAAAACACTTGGGAATTATTTATAAAATAAAACACTTGAGAATTAATCTAACCAAGGAGGTAAACAAGCTCTACGATGAAAATTATAGAGCACTGAAGAAAGAAACTGAAGACAGTCTTAGAAGACAGATAGTTATCCCATGGATAGGAAGAATTAATATCATCAAAATGGCCATATTATTAAAAGCAATATACAGATTCAATGTAATCCCCATCAAAATACCAAGGACATTCTTCACAGAATTGGAAAAAAACAATTCTTAAATTCATTTGGAAGAATAAGAGACCAAACTAAAGCAATACCAAGCAAGAAAAACAAAGCAGGACGCATCACTACACCTGATCTGAAACGATACTACAGTAATAAAAATGGCATGTGATTGGCATCAAAATGGACATAAAGACCAATGGAACAGAATAGAAGACACAGAGACAAATCCACATACCTACACAGTAATCTGACATTTGACAAAGGTGCCAAAAATGTATTTTGGAGAAAAGACAGCCATTTTAACAAATGGTGCCAGGAAAACTTGATAATCATATGTAGAAAAATGAAACTAGAACATTATCTCTCACCCTGCCCAACTCAAACTGAAATGAATCACAAACTTTAAGAATTAGAGTAGAAACTTTACAACTACTAGAAGAAATCATATGGTCAACACTCCATCATAAAGATACTGGCACCAACTGCCTTAACAAGACCCCCCCAAAGTACAAGAAATAAAAACAAGAATCAGTATGTGGAATGCCATCAAACTAAACAGCTTCTCACAGCAAAGGAAATGATTAAAAGCATGAACAGAGAGCCTAAAGAATGGGAGAAAATCTTGGCCAGTTAACTCCTATGATAGAGGACTAATATCCAGAATATACAAAGAATTCAAAACACTTAACACCAAAAGACAAATAAGCCAATCAATAAATGGGCAAAACAAACAAACAAACAGAAACTTCTCAAAAGAAGAAATACAAATGGTCAACAAATAAATGAAAAAATGCTTAACATCTTTTGCAATCAGGAAAATGAAGATCAAAACTACACTCCAGGCAAAAATGGCAATGATCAAGAATACAACAATAAACAACAAGAAACAAATAAACAGTAAACAACAATAAATGCTGGCAAGTTTGAAGGAAGAAAGAAACATTTGTGCATTGTTGGTGGGATTGCAGACTAGTATACCCACTCTGGAAAGCAGCAAGAAGATTCCAAAAAAAACTAGGGATAGAACCATCATATGACCCAGCTATCCCACTCCTTGGTATTTTCCCAAAAGATCTATTATCTTCATTCTCAGCAATACAACCACCTCGATGTTTATAGCAGCACAATTCACAATATCTAAATTATAGAATCAACCCAGATGCCTGTCAATAGATGAAAAGAGTAAGAAATGATGGTGTATGTATACATAGTGGAGTTCTACTGAGCCATAAAAAATAACAAAATGATGGTATTTGCTAGTAAATGGATGGAAATGGAGAATATCATGCTACGTGAAGTAGGCCAAACTCAGAAACTCAAAGGTCTCTCATATGTATGCTCTCATATGTGGAAGCTAGAGTAAAATAAAAGAAAGGGGGAGGAAAGGATAGGATAACAAAGATAAAGAAATGATCAATAATGTAGAAGAAGGAGACCAAGAGACAGATTGGAGGGATGGGTAATCAATTCTTAAAAGATCATGTTTTGTGCATATGTAAATATATGGCAGGGAACTTCACCTTTATGTACAGGTAGAAAGAACCAATCAAATATAAATTAAAGATGAGCAAAAGGAAGTAGAGGAAGCAGAATGGGAGAAAAAAGGGGGAGGTTATGCACTGTAACTGAATTACATGCATGTATGTGTTTGTTAACATGATCCAAACTACTATATCTATCTATCTATATATGTATATATATATATTTATAATGCTCTACTAAAAAAAATCATTGGAAATTTATAAGGTCACAATGAACGTTATAAAAAGTAGGGGGAAAAAAACTTTGCTGAAGTACCTCAAAGAGGCCAAATCTGGTACATGTTTAGTCCTCTGCTTGACTTTGACAGACCCTTAAAACAGTAAGTTTCTATGACATATAACTTCCTCATTTTCTCCCAACGTTAAACCAGCCATTCTCAGTCTTGTTTGCCAGTGTGAAAAACTCTAGACAACCAATTAAAAAGTTCACATTCCTCAAAGCTTTTTTCCCCCTTTATTCATCTTCTCAGTTTACATTCACCAAAGTGACCTTTATTCATACTTATTGCCTTCTTTAGACCGAAATTGTGAATTAATTCTGATGCAGACTACTTCCTTGAGCTAGACTAGCAAGATTCCATTTCCACTGAATGCCCCTCAAGTAATTCAAACTCAGGTTGTTCAGAAATGAATGTAAATCTCCCACCCAGCCGGAGCCGCACGTGACTTCCCCAGGCCTTCGTTCTGGTAGACCGGTATACCTCACCAGAGAGCTGATCCCAATAAAGCTTTGTTCAGGTGTTTTTGGTCTGACTCCTTTATGGCCACCCGCATCTGACCTCACATTTTGGCACCAAAACTTGGGAGAGTCTTTTGATCTTTCCCATCAAGGGACCTTCCCTGTCCTCTCCCTCAGGTGGACCAGTAAACTCCTACACCCTTCTTTTCTCTTCATCCAGATCAACAGAAATGGGGTATGTTCCTTGTATTCCCCTTAGCCTTCCAGTTGCACCTTCCATTATGGGGATCTGTCCGTAAGTCATTCATACACGCTAGACCCCTACCCATTCCATTTGGGCCCCGGTAGATTGTGGAGATATCTCAGTCTCCAGTTAGCCCCACCTTCCATTCTGGGACCCTGAAGGCTGAGGAGATGTCCTAGCCTCCAGCCTACCCACCTCCATTTCTCATATGAGCATGATCAGAATTTGGGACACCTCTTTCTGTTCCTGTTCACCCTCCAGGTAATACTGAAAGGTCATGGGAAACACTGAGTCTTCCTTTGGGTTGTCTGTATTTTAATTTTGCCAAATTAGGACTCAACCAAGACTTAATCCATCAGCAGCTGGTCTTTTACTCATCTGTGGCCTAGCCTCAGTACGTTTTACACAATGGCTCAAAATGGCCTCCAGAGGGAACTTCTGACTCAAATCTTCATGGATTTGGACAACTACTGTCATCGGACAGAGAAATGGTCAGAAGTGTCTTATGCAAGCCTTTGGGATCTGTGCTCTCCTCCCTCCCTTTGTTCTACCTGCTCTATTGCCCAAGTTTTCCTTGGTGGGGACAGTACCAAAACTCTCCCCCATTGTTCCCCTGAATCTTCTTCTTCATTGTCAGAGCCGCTGGAATTGCTTTCAGCTCCACCCAAACGTCCTTCCCCTCCTCCTCTCCCTCTCCTCCTGTTACAGCTACAGCTTCTCCTCCTCCTCCTCTTCCTCCTCAGAACCATACCCTTCCTTTCCTTCTCCTCCACCCACTCAACTCTCTCCTTCCATTAGTGTCCACACCCGATCCCATCTGGTCCTTCCACCGCCCAACCCAGAACTCCTTTGTCCTCTCTGAGAAGTGGCTGGTGCAGAAGGCATTGTGCAAGTCCACATCCCACTCTCACTCCAGGATCTTTCCCAGATTAAGAAGCACAGAGGGGTCTTTCTCTGCTGACTCCTCTACTTATATTAAGGAATTTAGATACCTTTCTCAGGCTTATGTCCTCACCTGGCATGATGCCTATGTCATTCTTTTTTGCACTCTGACCCCAGATGAATGAGCCCACATCCAGCAGGCAGCATAAGACCATGATGACCAAGCCCACCTAACAGACATAACTCTACCCACAGGCACCGCGGCAATTCCACTAACCGAGCCCAGCTGAAACTACCAGGAAGGCCAACAGGGCCACCATCATTGCACTTGCATGGTCCAATATCTCATAGTAGGCATGCAGGCAGCCTCCAATAAAGTGGTAAACTTTGATAAACTGAAGGAAATTACTCAGGAACTGGATGGGAAATCAGACTTATTTCTTAACAGCCTTACAGAGGCCTTTACCAAATATACTAAACTGGATCTTGAATCTCCCTCTGGGGCTACGGTGCTATCATTTTATTTCTCAATCAGTCCCCGATATCATTATAAAAGCTCAAACAAGTTGAGGAAGGCCCTCAAACCCCTATCCATCTGGGACCTGGTAAAAATGGCCTTCAAAGTCTATAATGCCCAACTGACTGGGCAGGCTTGCTTACAGAAAAAGGTTAACACTCCAGACCCAAGGCTTGGTAGCTGCCCTGCAGACCGGGACTCCTGCAAAAGCTTCAAGGGGGAACTAGCACTCCTTGCCTCCAGGGGTTTGCTTCAAATGCGGATGTGAAGGTCACTGGGCCAATTGGTGCCCAAACCCATGGTCCCCCTCCAAGCCAAGTCCCACCTGCAAACAAGCAGGACACTGGAGCAGCTATTGAACCAACTAAGGAAGTCCTAAAACTCACCTTACTCCAACCAATGACTGTATTCTATACCCATTGACTCCAGGACCCTCTTAAGCCATAAATCCCTTCCCCGCCTGAGCCCATCATGGATTCAAGAATTTCGTCTTCTCTTTTTAGAAAACCCCACCATCACTCTCTGCTCCTTTTCTTCTCTCAACCCTGCTATACTTCTCCCATTGTCCCTGCCTCCCTCAACTGTCAGTCATTCCTGTACACAGGTAATGGAGGCCTACGCTCACCCACTGAGTGCATTACCCACTCCCCTCACCTGACTTAACCATTTTTGTAGATGGCAGTTCTGTGCTAGGTCCTGACGGACACTGTAGAGTCACTTACACGGTAGTCACCACCACTTCAGTTCTGGAAGCCAGCTGCCTTCCACAAGGGATCACCTACCAAAAAGCCAAACTCTTTGCTCTCATTAGGGCCCTCATTCTATCCAAAGACAAACAGATTCCAAATATGCCTTCTTAACTGCTCACTCACATTTGGCTATTTGGAAAGAGCATGGGTTTCTAACCACAAAGGGGTCACCAGTGGTCAATGCGTCCCTAATTTCCAAACTCTTGGAGGCACTTCAGCTGCCATCCCAGGTTGCCATTATACACTGCCAAGGACACCAAAATTCTTCAGACCCTGTATCCATGGGTAACAACAAAGTGGACTTGAGCACAGGGGCTAACAACAAAGTCCTCAACAGTCCCCATCCTATTCTTATCCAATACAATCAAACCTAAATATTCTCCACAGGAGCAGGAAGACCTAATAACCCAGGGCGGCCATTTTGGGGATGATGACTGGATCTTCCTGGGGGGCCAGAATGCCTTTCCCAAGCAGTAAGCTTACAACTTACTGATGGACATTCATAACTCTCTTCATATTGGCCCCAAGCCTCTTCTGCAGTTTCTCCAACTCCTCTTTAATCCTCCAGGAATGAGAACTATTCTCTAGCAGGTCCACTCCACTTGCCCTGTCTACTCCACAGTATCCCCACAAGGGGGCAACAAACTCGAGCTCCCAACACATCAGATGAGGGGCCATCAGCCAGGCGAAGACTGGCAGATCGACTTCACCCACATGTCTAGACACAAAAAGCTCCATTACTTACTATGGTTGATACTTTTTCAGGCTAGACAGAAGCCTTCCCCACCTCCAGAGAAACTGCAGACAACGTTGCCTTCATCCTCACTGAGCAGATCATTTCCAGATTCAGAATTCCTGCATCCATCCAGTCAGTCCATCCAAGTCCTGCCTTCACCTCTCAAATTATTCGACTAGTTTCTAAAAGCCTAACATCACCTGGAGGCTCCACATCCCCTTCTGACTCCAAACCTTGGGTAAGATCGAAAGGACTAACAGCATCCTCAAGAATCATCTCACTAAACTCACTGTTGAAATTTGACTTTCCTGGCCCAATCTCCTTCCATTGGTCCTTACCTGAATTCGGGCAGCCCCTAGAGCCCCCTCAGGCCTCAGCCCCTTTAAGCTACAATATGGGCACCCTTTCCTAATCAACCAAAACTTCTCAATCACTCCTCCTCCCCCGGCATCTTATCTACCCTACCTTACACTCTTACACAAACTCCTAAGGGAACATGCAGACCGCTACCTTCCTGCGCCATCCACGGCCACACCTCCAGCTGGACCACAAACCAAATTGGCCATCATTTCTCTTCAACTGGGCAACATGGTTTTGCTTTGGGAATTACATCCTCAATCATTGCAGCCTCACTGGACTGGACCCCATACAGTTATACTTACCACCCCAACCATGGCCAAACTTCTGGGCCACTCCCCCTGGTACCCTGTCTCCCGCCTTTAAAAAGCACCTTCCCAGTCCTGGGCTTTCACCACGCTGGGGCCCACCAACTCAAGATCTCTCGTCAATCCCCTATTACTCCTAATACTCATTAACCTCTCTCAACCCTCTACCCCAGCCTTACAGGTGGCGTTTCCACACCCAGGAAACAAGGCAGCAGGATGGAACCTCCCACTCTCAGGTCAAAGCAGAAGAGGACTGTTCCCCCACAGAATGTGACTGGGAAATCACCCTCGAACTCAAAAATTTTAAAACTATCTGTCTCTACTTGTTTCGCCTGTATGGTCTGCTTTCCACATGACCAAACTGACACATCCTGCAAAAGGGAGCCCACCATAAATGGAGGGTGCCCCTACAATGGGTGTAAAAGGCATTTTGCTGAAACCCTGAAACCCTCTGGGGGGATTTTATAAGACTCAACATCAAATACCCCTGGAACCCCAAGTGGGCCTTGGGGATCAACTGCAAAATTTACACAGGGTCAACAGCTAAACGTCTCATGGCTTCACTTAGAATCTGAAGACTCTATATTCGAGTGGGTCCTCAAGTTCATATAACCATCCAAGAGCAGGAAAAGGAGATCCAATGCAGCTACTCATCCTAATGTTACTCCTTTCTCATGGCTTGCCCTGATACGTCAAGGTCTTCAACTTCTCAACCTGTCCAAGATCAACTACATCTCAGACTGCTTCCTCTGCACAGGTTTGGACCAGACCCCTCTAACAGTTGTTCGTATTGGTGCCCCCCTTAACACTTCCTCCACACCTCAAAAGACCTCCTTTCCACCTTTAGAGGGGATTCCCCTTTTTCACAACTCCTTGGAGAACTTTGCTTACTTCTACACTTCCTCTACCTCAGTACCTTGCAACCTAACCATTCAGATCTCTTCCTCAATGTTTGCTCCTTCAGGATTTTTGTTCTTGTGTAATGGCACTCTAACAAAAAAATTAGATTCCAATATGCCCTTTACTTTTCTGTGTGCCTTCCTCAGCTGACATTATATAGTGAAACTGAATTAAACTGGCTTGCTCAGAATCCCACCCGTAGGGTGAACGGGCCATTTTCCTACCAGTAGTGGTTGGACTCTCCCTAGCCTCCTCACTTGCAGCCTCCGGATTGGGGGCAGGAGGACTTGGTTATGCAGCCACTGCCACCCAAAAGCTAGAACAGCAACTCCAAGAGGCAGAAGTATCTGCTGCCTCCCTGGCATCCCTACAAAGACAAATAACATCTACTGGCCAAGTTTCCTTGCAGAATCACTGAGCACTAGATCTCCTGACAGCAGACAATGGGGAAACATGTCTGTTCCTAAAGGAAAAATGCTGCTACTACATCAATAAAACTGGGCTGGTCCAAAACAATGTTGAAACTCTCAGACATTTGAGTAAAAGGCTGAAGAAACAACAATCAACTGACTCTTGGCCAGGATGGCTAAACTCCACTCTTGTTACCTGGCTGACCTCTATACTTACTCCCATATTATTGATAGGACTCCTACTAATGATTGCTCCGTCTCCTCAGGTTTGGCGGGAACCACATGAATGAGGTCGCTAAAGTGACATAAACCAAATGCTCTTGCACCCTTACAGTCACCTCCCTACTGAACCCACAACTGAGCCTTCTCCCCCACACCCCCTATTAGCAGGAAGTAGCCAGATGGACTCCAGTGCCCTATATCACCAAAAAGGCCGGAATGTTAGGGCGTTTGAAGTCGGCTGAATGGGGGCAGGGCATCAGACAGCCTACACATGCACAAAGGAACATCAAGCAGCCTGCGCACCAGAGCATAACCACTGGGACACTGGCAGACAAACCCCAATGGTGCCTCACACCTGCCCGTCAGTCAGCAGGATCCCCAGCCAATCCCATGGGGACATAGGTGCCAGCAGGGTCTCCAGTCAAGCTCAAGTGGACACTGAACTCTCAAGCCTGTCCTGGGTCATAATAGTGCTGCCCAGCCAGAGCAGCATGTGACTTCCCCAGTCCTTCATTCTGGCAGTCCGGTGAACCTTGTCCGAGAGCCGATCCCAATAAAGCTTTGTTCAGCTGCTTTTGGTGTGACTCCTTTATGGCCACCCACAACCAACCTCACAGTGTGAATATACGTCCTCTCCAAAACTCAGGCTGAAATTTGCATGCCCTCATGACAGTATTCAGGGGTGGGATCTTTGAGAGGTAACTGGGCTGTAAGGGTTCAACCTCATGAATGAAGGGCTCTTATCATAGAAGTGGGTGATTATAGATGAATGAGTTCTACGCTTTCGTTCTACAGGTACTTTTTCTCCCTCTCCCTTCTCCCAATCTCCACTCCAAGAGATGACCCTGCAAGAAGGTACTGGCCAGGTGCCAGCACCCCGATACTGGACTTCCCAGTTTCTAGAACTGTAAGCCCATAAATTTCTAAACCTGTAAGCCAATTTCAGGCATTCAATAAACAGCAACACAAAAAGGATTAAGTCAGCCTGAAGCCTACAGAATTAAGATTTCCTCTGTTCAGGCTCTTTCCCACCACCATCACCACCAAAAAAGTAAATTACCGGGCTGGGGATGTAGCTCAGTTGGTAGAGTGCTTGCCCTGCAAGCACAAGGCCATGGGTTCAATCCCCAGCACCACAAAAAAAAAATAAGTAAATAAAATAAAAAAAATAAGTAAATTACCCTGTCACTAAAATTTCTCCTCTATTTTATTAAGTGACAGGTTTGTAAATTTGTAAAAGTCATGTCCACTGTATGATGTAAAGTTGAAGCTAGAAAGCCATCGTAGGAAGTTTTAACTGAAGGCACTCATTAATAAAGAAATCACTAGGTTCTGTTTTGCCAAGAGGAACTCAAAGTAATCTCAGGTAGATCTAAATGCTGCCAATAAGTGCATCCACAGAGGAGTAAAAGGGAGGAAGAGAATACAGTAAAAACCAGCATGAAGTAAATTATTAAATCTTTTTAGCAAAAAAACAAAACAAAACAAAACAAAAAAAAAAAAACCCTCCCAAACTGATTTTATCAGTCAGTCTCAGTTACTTTGAAATCTCACTAGAAAACTGCTATGCAAATGTAGAAAAAGGAAAATATGAGATAAAGTTCAGAAAAAACAAACTAGCTACTGATTTCCTTTTAAATTTAACTATAAAAACTAGTTCATATGTAACTTCTGAATCCATTTTTGTCAGCTACAAAACAATCACCAAAATCTAACTAAAACACTGCCAATGTGGAAACATTACACCATAGCACGCAAATTTTCAGTCTGGTAGAAGTATTAAAACACTGCAGCCCAGCATGGTAGCACACAGCTGTAATCCCAGCAAGCAGCTCGGGAGGCCAAGAAGATCATGAGTTCAAATCCAACCTTAGCAATTTAGTGAGGCCCTGTTTCATAATAAAATATGAGAAGGGTTGAGGATGTATGTCACTCAGTGGTTAAAGGTCTATGGGTTCAATCCCTGGAATCAAAACAAACAAACAAAATAAAACAAAACACACCCTGCATACTTTCTGCAGATCATCTTCCTTACTCAAGAGCACACAGGCAGATTAGGGCAGATATGCATAACCCAGAAATACGAAAGTATTCCTTGGACTTCTACAGCTCAGAATAACAACCACTACAAGAGAAAGAACTAAAAAGAAAAGAAAGGAAGCTAAAAGTAACCATGTCAAAAAATAATCTTCAATACAGGATGAAACAAATAAGAAATAGTATTATACCCAGGCCACACATCCCCTAGCAACTCAGGAGGCCGAGAGGAGTATCTAAGTTCAAGGCCATCCTCAGCAACAGAAAGACCCTCAAGCAACTTCCAAGACCCTATCTCAAAATGACAAGTAAAAATGACTGGGGAGGCAGCACAGTGATGAAGCACCCCTGGGTTTGTTCATTCCCCCAATAATCCCCCAGGCTGAAAGAAATAGTAGCATGTTAATAGCCTGTAATCAGCTCTAACACTCCTAAAACTTATTTCCCTGAATGAAAAGCAGAACTATATAAAGAACTGAGAAATATGGAAAACCACAACTAATAATATAAAAGAATACAAAATACATATTTTCCAATTATAACACCAGTTTTATGGTTTAGATCTTAAACGTCCCCCAAGAGCTATGTGTTAAAAGCTTGGTCATTAGTCCAGGAAGCTATTGGAAATTGATGGAACTTTTCAGAAGTAGGAAGGGGAAGGAAGTTATAGCACTGGGGGTGTACCACTGAAGGTGATATTGAGAATCCAGCCCCCTTGCC
This sequence comes from Glaucomys volans, assembly GCA_020662805.1. Taxonomy (NCBI): domain Eukaryota; kingdom Metazoa; phylum Chordata; class Mammalia; order Rodentia; family Sciuridae; genus Glaucomys; species Glaucomys volans. The sequence goes on from JAJEJO010004485.1 coordinate 285,102, forward strand.
TTCTCTGTTTCCTGGTCTCCATAAGGAGCATATTTGCTCCACCAAACATTCCCCACCATGATATTCTGTGACACCACAGGCCCAAAATCAATGGAGGCAAGCAACCATGGACTAAAATCTTTAAAATGGTCAGCAAAAGTAAGTCTTTCCAGTCGGGTGCAGTGGCACACGCCTGTAATCCCAGCAGCTCAGGAAGCTGAGGCAGAAGGATAACGAGTTCCAAGTCAGCCTTAGCAATTTGGAAAGGCCCTAAGCAACTTAGCAAGACCCTGTCTCTAACTAAATTATACAAATAGAGCTGGGGTTTAAGAGCCCCTGGATTCAGTACCCAGCACCAAAAAAAAAAGTATTTTCTCCTTATAAGCTGATTAATACCAAGTGTTTTATCAGAGCAACAGAAAGCTAACACAACCAATATTGAAGAATTGGCTCAATATTAGAACCAATACTATTAGATGGACATTCACCTTACTCTGCTTCTAGATGGTAAAATAAAACTGCAATCCAGCATGGGTAAAAAATAGATGAAACTAGAATCTGATTACACTTGCCACCTGTACAGAACAGAATAAAAGTATTTACACTATCAAAATACAAATGTGTTTGAGGGTAATCAATGAAGAGTAAAAAATGTATTACTGACACTGGTAAAGTCAGTTTACCAAGAAAAATGAGGATACACATTTATGATTAAAAAAAAAAAAAAAATCCCAAGGAGCCAAAGCAATCCTAAGCAAAAAAATCCAGTCCAGAGGCATCACAATACCCGACACAAAGACCAATGGAACACAAAAGAGAGCACAGAAATAAATCCATGTATTTATAGTTAACTGATTTTCAAAAAGCAACACACATGGGGAAAAGAAAGTCTCTTCCATAAGTGGTGCTGGGAAAACTAGATAGTCATATGCAGAAGGAAATAGACCTCTGTATTTCACTATATACAAAAGTCAACTCAAAAAAAGACTTAAATGTAGGACATGAAGTTATGAAACTGTTGGAAGAAAATACAAGGGAAAGTTATAGCACATTGGACTGGGCAGATTTTTTTGGACACAATCCTAAAAGCAGAGTCAACAAAAGTAAAAATTAACAAATGTGATTACATCAAATTAATAAGCTTCTGTAAATCAAAGGAATCAATCAACACAGTGAAGAAACAACCCACAGAATGGAAGAAAATATTTGCAACTATTCATCTAACAAGGGATTAATATTCAGAACAAATAATGAACTGAAAGAACTCAACACTGATGGAAACAACAAAACAAAAAAGAACCCCTTCAATTAAGTCAATTAAAAAATGGATGAATGACCTGAATAGACTTTCTCTAAAGAAGATATATAACTGGCCAACAAGGGTATGAGAAAATGCTTGATATTACTAATCATCAGAGAAATGGAAATCAAAATCACAAAAATACACCATCTCATACACTAAGAATGACTATTATCAACACAACAAAAGTAATAAATGCTAGTGAGAATGCAGAGAAAGGAAAATTCTGAGACTGATCAGAATATAATTAGTACAGCCACGTGGAAAACAGTATGGAAGTTCCATTAAAAAAAAAAAAAAAACTACAAAGAGAACTACCATATGATCCAGCAATCCCACTAAAGAGTACATACCCAAATGAACTAAAACTAGTATGTCCAGAGATACATGCACTAATATTTATTGTCCGAGATATAGAATCAACCCAGGTGCCCACTGATGGATAAAAGGATAAGGAAAATATGCTATACATACACAGTAGAATATTATTCAACCATAAAAAAGAATGGAACTCTGCCATTTGCAGAATCACAGATAGAACTAGAGGACATTAACTGAAAGATGTCAGTCGCAGAAAGATACATACTACATGTTCTCACTTATATGTGGAAACTAAAGAATTGAACTCAAGGAAGTATAAAATAGAAAAGTGGTTATCAGAGTCTATGAAAGATGTGTGAGAGGGAGGTTTGGAGAGAGGATGGTTAAAAGGTAAGAGGATACAATTAGATAGGAGTAGTAATTTCCACTATTCTATAACATGGTAGGATAACTATGGCTGACAATTAATTATTTCAAAACAGCTAAGCAGAAAATTTTAAATGCTTCTACCACAAAGAAATGATATATATCTGATGACAGATGTGCTAATTACCCTGATCTGATCATTATATACTGTATACATGTACTGAAATTACTGTACCTCATAAATAGGTGCAATTACTATTGTCAAAAAAACCCTATAATTTCAAAAAAAGTCTTTATAAAGTAAGTGCCACTGTATTTTTTGTCATCTCTGTATAATCCTAGATACTAATAAACCTTAAAACCATATCTTTACATTTCCTAAAGGAATTAATCTTAGCTTTCAGAGTACAGTAGTTAGAAGAAATGTTCACAACACTTTAGAAGAAATGTTCACAACACTTGAGAAGAAATATAAAGTAATTCTGAAAAGAAACTTGTACTTGTTCATTGACTTCAAGTAGTTGTATACATTAAACAAAAAAAAGACCATTTAATTTAATAATTCAAAACTGGTTTATACACAAATGGAAAAAGGTCCTTACTTTCAGTTATTTCTTTTATAATGTACTCTATCTCTTAATATCAAAAATATATGCTTATGAAAAACATCACACTGGCATTACATTAACAATAACTGTGGAGGAAAGTCAGGGACTAGACAGAAGAGTCTAAAGGAGGAGGACACACAAAAAAATGTGGAAGAGCTGGCTAAAAGTAGTAACTAGGTTTTCTTGGTAGGTCGTTTACTTTTTGTGCTGAAAAATGTCGAAGATAGAACAGAGGAACTGGTATAATGAATACCTAAAATCTTGCATCTGTAATTAACAACAGTTTGTGCTTTGCCCTTATTTACTTTATCAACTGTACCTCTGAAAAATTTTAAGAAGATCCAAGATGGTGGACTAGAGGGAGGCTGGGTTCCTTGTCCCTCTGTAACTCAGCACTCAAACAGAGGAAAATCTGTTTATCCGTGAGGCAGTCTTTACTCCTCATTGATCCCCTGTTGTTTACCCCCATTTGTCTACCGCGATCACCCGCAGTCTGTCAGTGGATCGCCTACATTTGAGTGCAGATGCTCACTGACTGCTGCCTATCATTCATCATTTGCCTATTTGCTTGCCTCTGGTCTGCCCATCATCTGCCTTTCACCGACCAATCACCCACTGATGGAGGTTCATCTGCCTATCGTCTGCCAGGAGCCTGCAGAACCTGCAGACTGTCAGTGGATCACCAGCTGCCTGCTGTTGCCTGGAAGTCCACCATCACAGAACCTGCAGGTCTGCTTACACATGGCTTCCCCCTTTTGGGAAAAAAAGCCAGAAGCTGCAGGACCACTGGAATGACTGACAGCACCTTGCCTCCAGGAACCTGGCTTGACTGACAGCACACCACCTCCAGGAGAACCGGCCTGACGGACTGCACCCCGCACAGACTCGGTGCCCACACACTGCACAGCATCACCCCATTTGTCAACACGTTTGGAAGCCAGTGCAGCCATCTTGGATTATCCTGGAAGTGGAAACTGTCATTAGGTGGGGCAAATCCCATCCTGAGATGCCTGCTGGAGACTGGAAGCTCATTGTCAGGTACCTCTCATGCCTCAGGCTACTGAAGACTGAGAGGTCTGAATGGTATATGACTATTTTAGTGTAGATTTTTTCTTCTCCTTTGTGAAAGCTTTTAAATTTGTATTTCTTTACTTTTCTTGCTCTCTACTTTCCTTTTATCTGCCTGTTTCTTCAAGGGCTTTTCCTCACTTTTCTCATGCTAACAATCAACTTTTTTTGACTACACTTTCAATCTTCCTATGATCTATAACTTCTTCATACTCTTTTCTTACACTATTAACAGCTACATCCTACACCCCTCCACATCCTCTTGGTCCTCCATTACAAACTGCAGTCCTCATTGCAAATCTGCTTGTTATACTGTAGATAATAATTGAACTCATTCTCTCTGTTTATTATGATAACATTGTAACAATATTGTAACAAAAAGACTACTGTAACAATAGTCTTCATAGGGGCTATCTGGTTTACAGCTGCATATTGTCTATACTGGGTGTTGCTAATATTGATCAAACCCTTAAAGAAGAGGTCTTGGAAAACTATAGGGTCACTATAAGCCTATATCACAGAAACTACAATACCCCACATCTGCATTGCTAGAGGGAAAGTACATGAACAACATGGAAAAACAAGGGAAGAAAGCAATCCAAACAAACCAAGATTCTACACTAACAGAATCCAATGACAGCATGGTAGAAGAAATACCAGAAAAGGAGTTCAGAATATACATGATTAAAATGATCAGAGAAGCAAACAATGAGTTAAGAGAGCAAATGCAGGCAATGACTGACCATTCCAATAAGCAGCTGAAAGAGCAACTGCAGCAAACAAAAGATCACCTCAGGGCTGGGGATATAGCTCAGTTGGTAGAGTGCCTGCCTTGCAAGCATAAGGCCCTGGGTTCAATCCCCAGCACCGCAAAAAAAAAAAAAAAAAGAAAAAGAAAAAGAAAAAGAAAAGATCACCTCAACAAAGAGATAGAGATTCTGAAAAAGAACCAAACAGAAATCCTTGAAGTGAAGGAAACAATAAACCAAATAAAAACTCAATGGAAGAATGGAAGCATCACCAACAGACTAGATCACTTGGAAGACAGAACTTCAGACAATGAAGACAAAATATTGAATCTTGAAAATAAAGTTGCCCAAACAGAGAAGATGGTAAGAAATCATGAACAGAACCTACAAGAACTATGGGATATCATGAAAAGACCAAATTTAAGAATTACTGGTTTTGAGGAAGGCACAGAGACACAAACCAAAGGAATGAACAACCTATTCAATGAAATAATACCTGAAAATTTCCCAAACCTGAAGAAAGAAATGGAAATTCAACTACAGAAGGCTTACAGAACACCAAATGCACAAAATTACAGAAGATCCACACCAAGACACATTATAATGAAAATGCCTAATACACAAAATAAAGATAGGATTTTAAAAGCTGTGAGAGAAAAACAACAGATTACATATAGGGGGAAACCAATACGGTTATCAGCAGATTTCTCAGCCCATACCCTAAAAGTTAGAAGGGCCTGAAACAATATATTTCAAGCTCTGAAAGAACATGGTTGCCAACCAAGAATCCTATATTCAGCAAACCTAACCTTCAGATTTGAAGACAAAATAAAGTCCTTCCATGACAAACAAAAGTTGAAGAAATCTGCACATGGAAAGCCTGCGCGACAGAACATTCTCAGCAAGCTATTTCATGAGGAAGAAACGAAAAACAATGTAAGTCATCAAAGGGAGGAACCACCCTAAAGGAAAAGCCAATTAAAGGAGAAACCAAGTCAAGTTAAAAACCAAAACTAAGGCAAAATGACTGGGAATACAAATCATATCTCAGTAATAACCCTGGACGTTAACAGCCTAAACTCGTCAATCAAAAGACATAGATTGGCAGATTGGATTAAAAAGAAAGACCCAACAATATATTGCTTTCAAGAGACTCATCTCATAGAAAAGGACATCCACAGACTAAAGGTGAAAGGACGGGAAAAAAACCCCACCACGCACAAGGACTCAATAAAAAAGTAGGTTTCCATCCTTACACCAGATAAAGCTGACTTCAAGCCAAAGTTAGTCAGAAAGAATAAAGGAGGTCATTTCATACTGTTTAAGGGAACCACAAATCAAGAAGACATAAAGATCATAGATATTTATGCCCCAAACAATGACCCACCCATGTACATCAAGCAAATCCTTCTCAATTACAGGAATCAAATAGATCACAGCACAATAATTCTGGGTGACTAAAACACACCACTGTCACCACTGGATAGACCTACCAACAAAAACTAAACAAAGAAACCATAGAACCTAATAACACAATCAATAACTTAGACTTAACAGACACATACAGAATATTCCATCCATCAACAAGTGAACACGCTTTCTTCTCAGCAGCACATGGTTCCTTCTCTAAAATAGACCACATGTTATGCCACAAAGCAGCCCTTAGTAAATGCAAAAAAGTAGAGATACTACCTTGCATTCTATCAGATCATAATGGAATGAAATTAGAAATCAACAACAAAATAAAAAACAGAAACTACTCCAACACCAGGAGACTAAATAATATACTATTGAATGAATCACGGATAACAGAAAACATCAGGGAGGAGATAAAAAAATTCTTAGAGGTGAATGAGAATGACGATACAACATACAAAATCTCTGGGACACAATGAAAGCAGTACTAAGAGGAAAATTCACTGCATTGTGCACATTCAAGAAAAGAATAAAAAGTCAACAACTCAATGTCCTAACCTTACATCTCAAAGTCCCAGAAAAAGAACAGCAGAACAACACCAAAAGTAGAAGACAGGAAATAATTAAAATCAGAGCTGAAATCAATGAAATTGAAACAAAAGAAACAATTCAAAAAATTGACAAAAAAAAGTTGGTTCTTTAAAAAAGTAAACAAAATAAACTCTTAGCCACACTAACAAAGAGGAGAGAGAAAACTCAGATTACTAAAATTCATGATGAAAAAGCAAATATCACAACAGACACCGATGAAATATGAAACATAATTAGAAGCTACTTTGAAAATCTATACTCCAATAAAATAGAAAATCTTGAAGACATCAACAAATTTCTAGAGACGTATGATCCTCCCAAACTGAACCAGGAGAACATACACTATTTAAACAGATCAATTTCAAGTAATGAAATAGAATTAGCCATCAAAAGCCTACCAACCAAGGAAAGCCTGGGACCAGAGGGATTCTCAGCTGAGTTCTACAAGACCTTCAAAGAAGAACATATACCAATACTCCTGAAAGTATTTAATGAAATAGAAAAGGAGGGAACCCTTTCAAATTCATTCTATGAATTTGGTATCACTCTGATACCAAAACCAGACAAAGACACATCTAGAAAAGAAAACTTTAGACCAATATCTCTGATGAACATAGATGCAAAAAAATCCTCAACAAACTTCTGGCAAATCACTTACAAACACATATTAAGAACACAGGGCACCTTGATCAAGTGGGGTTTATCCCAGGGATGCAAGGTTGATTCAACATCTGGAAATCAATAAATGTAATTCATCACATCAATAGACTTAAGGTTAAGAATCATATGATTATTTCGAAAGATGCTGAGAAAGCATTTGACAAAATACAACACACCTTCATACTCAAAACACTAGAAAAAATAGGGATGGTAAGAACATACCTCAACATTGTAAAGGCTATTCATGCTAAGCCCACTGCCAACATCTTTAATAATAGAGAAAAACTGAAAGCATTCCCTTTAAAAACTGGCACAAGACAGGGATGCCCACTGTCACCACTTCTATTCAACATTGTGCTGGAAATGCTAGCCAGAGCAATTAGACAGACCACAGAAATTAAAGAATACAAATAGGAAAAGAAGAACTCAAGCTGTCATTATTTGCTGATGACATGATCCTACATTTAGAGGATCCAAAAAACTCCACCAGGAAACTTTTAGGCCTAATTAATGAATTCAGCAAAATAGCAGGATATAAAATAAACACACATAAATCAAATGCATTTATCTACATAAGCGATGAATCATCTGAAAGTGAAATGAGGAAAACAACTCCTTTCTCAATAACCTCAAAGAAATAAAATGCTTGGGAATCAATCTAACAAAAGAGGTGAATGACCTCTACAATGAAAACTACAGAACATTAAACAAAGAAATTGAGGAAGACCTTAGATGATGGAAAGATCTCCCATGTTCTTGGATAGGCAGAATTAATATAATCAAAATGGCCATACTTCCAAAGGTGCTATACAAATTTAACGCCATGCCAATAAAAATCCCAATGACATTCCTCATAGAAATGGAGAAAGCAATCATGAAATTCATCTGGAAGAACAAAAGACCCAGAATAGACAAAGAAATCACAGGCAAGGAGAATGATGCAGGAGGTATCACAATACCAGACCTTAAACTCTACTATAGAGCAAAAGTAACTGAAATAGTACGGTATTGGCACCAAAACAGACAGGTAGACCAATGGTACAGAATAGAAGACACAGAGACAAATCCACATAAGTACAGTTATCTCATACTAGACAAAGGTGCCAAAAATATGCAATGGAGAAAAGATAGCCTGTTCAACAAATGGTGCTGGCAAAACTGGAAATCCATATGCAGCAAAATGAAACTAAACCCCTATCTCTCACCCTGTACAAAACTCAACTCAAAATGGATCAAGGATCTAGGAATTAAACCTGAGACCCTTCACCAAACAGAAGAAATAGCAGACCCAAATCTTCTTCATGTTGGCTTAGGACCAGACTTCCTCAACATGACCCCCAGAGCACAAGAAATAAAAGGAAGAATCAACAAATGGGACAGATTCAAACTAAAAAGCTTTTTCTCAGCAAAAGAAACAATCAATAATGTGAAAAGAGAGCCTACAGAGTGGGAAAAAAATCTTTTCTGCTTCAGACAGAGCACTGATCTCCAAAATTTATAAAGAACTTACAAAACTTTACAACAAAAATACAAAGAACCCAATCAATAAATGGGCTAAGGAACTTAGCAGACACTTCACAGAAGATGATATACAAGTGATCAACAAATATATGAAAAAGGGTTCATCATCTCTAGTAATTAGATAAATGCAAATTAACACCACCCTAAGATTTCATCTAACTCCAATTAAAATGGCTATTATCAGGAATACAAGCAATAATAAGTGTTAGTGTAGATGTGGGGAAAAAGGAGCACTCATACATTGCTGAGGGAATTGCAAATTGGTGCAGTCACTCTGGAAAGCAGTATGAAGATTCCTCAAAAAACTTGGAATGGACCCACCACTTGACCAGCTATCCCACTCCTTGGTTTATACCCAAAGGTCTTAAAATCAGCAAAGTATAGGGATACAGCCACATCTATGTTAATAGCTGCTCAATTCACAATAGCTAGACTGTGGAACCAACCTAGATACCCTTCAATTGATGAATGGATAAAGAAACTGTGGAATATTACTCAGCCATAAAGAAGAATAAAATTATGGCATTTGCCAGTAAATGGGTGGAGTTGGAGAATATCATGCTAAGTGAAATAAACCAACCCTAAAAAACCAAAGGCTGAATGTTACCTCTCTCTGATCAATGGATGCTGATAAATAACGGGGGGGGGGGGGTGTTAGGAAAGGAATGGAGGAAGTAAGGATGGTGTAAAGGAAAATGGGATGGGAAGGGGTAGGGGAAGAAAAGATAGTAGACAGAGACAGACAGTATTACCCTATGCATATGTAAGATTATATGAATCGTGCAAATCTACATTGTGAAAAAAAAACCATATTCCCTGCTGTATTATTATATAAAAATGGGTTCTACTGTCATGTATTATTAAAAAGAATCAATAAAAAAGTAACTATTTCCTTTACTTTTTAACTGTCGTATACAAACAGCATCTGTTGATGCTGTTTTAGAAAAACCATCTTTAGCACTGTTAGAATAGTTAATGCATCAAGATCCAGCATTTTTTTATTCAACTAACTAATGTAAAATTCTGGATGAAGAAAGAGTACTGTGAGACTGAATGAGTTTTTCAATGATGGAAAGGGAGAATCACGATCAGAATCTAATTATTTCAAACTGAGCTCCCAAGTAACTGTATAATGTTCCCAGTAACTGTTAAATAATGTCCACATGTAGAAAGCTGACCTGACTTTACCAAGTCCAATGCCCTTGGATAGTCCCTGTTACCAACCCAAAGCCAAGAATTCCCCATCCTCCTCACCACTAGATAGTCCACCATAAATAGTCCCAATCCTCACTCTGCTGTTACCTGGAGTTGCCCACTGTGGCTTGAAGAAGAACCCTTCCTTTACAACACAGTCAGGGATGCAATATAGATCCAGCTAGACCTCATGTGGAATAAGAAGGCATATTTCCTAGGAGTCAACTACTACACATACAAATGGAATGTCTATGATAATTTTAAGAACAGCCAGGTGTGGTGGCGCACGCCTGTAATCCAAGCGACTTGGGAGGCTGAGTCAGGAGGATTGCGAGTTCAAAGCCAGCCTCAGCAATTTAGCGAGGCCCTAAGCAACTCAGTGAGACCCTGTCTCTAAACAAAATACAAAAAAATAGGGCTGGGGATGTGGCTCAGTGGTCAAGTGTCCCTGGGTTCAATCCCCGCTTCCAAAAAAAAAAAAAACAACTAAAAAGACCAGTGCAGTGCAGCAGTCAGGAACATGAACTTTGGAGCCAGACTGACTGGTTTCAAATCTTGATCCTACCTTTTACCAACCTCATGATTCATGTGATCATCTCTGTACCTCAGTTTTGTTGCAATGAGGGTAAACATTCATACAGTTGCTTTGAGACTTAGAATAATGCCTGGCACATAATTGCTCAATTAACATTAGCAGAATTATCTGCAAAGCTTTACACCTCATATAGAAGACACACATACATACACACACACACACACACACACACACTCACTCACAAACTAACTGCCTTGTAAGTATCCCTATCATATATGTGTATTTATGTCACAACTGATAATTTTACCATAATGGCCAAAGTTTAATTTGGATAAATTTCAATACACTTCAAGCCATATTTTAAAAAGCCAGACTGAATAGTTAATTCAGAATACAAAATGCTGTATTTAAATTTGAGTTTTAGTGAATACTTGGGGAACAAGGATAAACTGACTACTTCTCTGCTGTAGAAATCTTGAAGGTTAAAGACTATGATATGCTAGCTGCCAGCCACATGAGGCTACTTATATTTACAATAGTTAAAATTAAATTATAAATACAGTTCCTTTTTCACAGTAGCCATATCTGAAGTGTCAATTCCCACACAGAAGGTACTTTTTCCACAGTAGCCATATCTGAAGTGCTCAATTCCCACACATACTGCAGAAAGTTCTTTTTGGATAGCACTGGTACGGACAGATCACTGCAGTAGTATCTTCTCTGCTCTACTGACCTCTCCTCACTGTCCTGACTCCTAGTGAGTGGTGGCAAAAGGAATATGCTGATACAGTGCTCCTCCAGTGGTACTAAAGCAGGAGACTGAAGTTCAACCCATAAAAAGCCAAAGGGATTAATTAAGTTCAGTTCCAATGTGCCTCTCCTCATTAGAGAACAATATTTTACAGCTATTTACCCATATATTTCAAGTATAAAAGCAGAAAAAAAAATCAGGTTTTCTTAGTCGAGTTTTACTTAGTTCCATACTTCCTCTCTTTTCCCCAATCCAGTCTATTCTCTTTATTAAACAACAAAAGTACTAACAAGTTTGATTAACAACGGAGAGCAAGAGCTAGGGTTGATTAAGTGTGTGGGAAACAAGTGGGTCATACTTCTCCCCAGGCTATACCACCTGTCTGGATGAGGAAAAGGAGAAGGAAGCAAGCTGTTCTAATTAGACTTAAAAACTGTGAAAACATGTACTATGGTCACTTCTTTTCTTTTTCTCATATTATTCAAAAGGGAGGTATGCGTACAGGATCTGACTTACCCAAATTATAATTGCACAGTTATGAAATCATCACAAACTACTGGAAAAGAGAATTATAATCCTCTTGCCAAATCTGGGCTAAGGGAGTTGAAAAGAACTCTCAGGGACTAGGGGAAAAAAAGAGACCTAAGAATACCTGGCTCAAAACATTACTTACTCAGAGATGCCTCAAACTAAATTAGACCATTGTTTCCTAATATTTCTAGTGCTGGACTATGCTCGAAAGACAATTAGATTATTAGATGTTACAAATTCTGCCTGGCTTTTAAAGTAATTTTATTCTGAAATTTTGAAAACATTGGAAGAATTTTAATAGTCTTACCTTAGAGTATTGTTTCAAAAAATCAAGTCTTCTCTGAAGTATCAAGAAGACCCCTAGAGTATATTGAACTACTATTTATTATTGGCAAAACACAAATGTCTAGGGATTGAGCTGCCTTATAAAAAAAGACTCGTAGAGGATTACCACATCAAAATACAGAAAAATCTCTCTGAACTATTTCATACAACTACATATTAATCTATAAGTTTGTTAAAAAATTAAAGGAAAATACAGAATACCTAGTTAAACTTGAACTTCAGATATGCAGGAAATATTCAGTATGCCCCTAATATTTAGTGTATATAAACAGGTCCCCATGTATACTTGAGACACAGTCATACAAATTATTCAATGTTAACTAGAAATCCTGGGTTTTATCATATCACCACTCTAGACCCGTAAGTATTAGCCTTTGCGGGATACAGGGAAGGCAACAAAATCTGAAATCATAAACGATATGGACAGATTAAACGTATACTGGCTAGAGAACTGCACCTATAAAACAAGTAAAGGCATTTCTACGAAACACTAATGCCTTTGAAAGGTCTAATGCCCAGAGCGAGAGAATCTTGTAAGAGGAACTTTTCCTACACTACTGTCCAAGTTCAGCTCTCACTCTGTTCCAAATAAGAGATTTAAAATATTAATATATTATTGAATTTTACAACTACTATACATTACTACTGACTTCAACTCTAACTTCAAAAGTGATTATTTTAAATTCTTGTTTTAAGCCAATTAATTTCAAACTCTGTATCATAGAAAGAAAAATGAAGAGAATAACAAAGTATTATGCTAAATTGATTAATTTCAGTTACTAGATTTTCCTCAACTCTCTATCCTAACCTCATATACACAGTTCCCCAAATATACAATTTACACCTCATACTACCACAACGTTTCAGACAATTTGATGAAAAGCATCTTCTTCCAAGTCAGACCTGAGTAGGAATCCTGCTTCCATTACTTATTAATATGTCTTTAGACTAGGTATATAATTTTTCAAAGACTTATTCTTCTAAAATTATGATAACATCATTTTCCTGGGAGAATTGATAATATGAATTACCTAGAACAGTATCAAGCATGTTCAACAATACACTTAAAATTATATTCAAATGGGTACCATCAGCTGCAATTCACTTATGTGTCAAAATTAATCGCATTAAAAAAAGTGTATGGTAATAAAAATGCTGAAGATGAAGTCTTGGAAAACAAAATCTGGTTCAATTATATATTACATGCAAACCAGTAAAAGGTTTTACAAAAATTTTAATGTTCAAATTTGGTGTTCAAAAACCAAAATGATTTATGACATTAGGATGCTGAATTAGACACAATCCAAAAAAACAGAAACTAACTTAACATCTTATTTAAAGTCCATAATTAGACTGTTAACTTTACATCTTGAAACAGTGACAGTCCTCCTGAAAATCTATTAGAAAATAAAACACAAATAACTTGATTTAAAATTATTTACAAAGTACTTCTGGAAATGCCCAGAATGAGAAAACCATATCTGCTCATTAGCATTTGTCTGAAACACGAGTGCTGCTTATGGCTAGATTATCTATAATAGGACAGTTACAAATGTATTATTAGCTCATGTTTGCTTAGAAGGTGTTACTATTTTTTTAAAACAAAGGCTCATAACAAATGATATTTCAGTGTAGAACACCAATGAAGATATATTTAAGTCCAATATAAACTCCTTACTAAATAAACTCCACCATCCAGGAATCCTAGTTAAGCCAAATCCATTTCCTATCATTAAAAAATGATGCTTAGTATATACTCTCCATTCTCAAAAGGAAAGAGAAAACTCTCAAAATAATAAGTATACACACACTACCTAACATATCAATAATAAAAAGACTTATGGGCAAACTTGTTTCAAAACAAAATCCTCTGAAAGCAGCCTGCATTTCTTTACTGAGTACTGAGGCTTTCTTTTGAACCTTTTACATCTAATTACCTCTAGCCAAAGATTGTTAATCTTCCTTACACAAACTGGGTTGTCCCAGTTCTTGAAATCTGCACAATAAAAAAGAAGTAAGAGGACATAAAAGATAAATCATGATAGGTGGAAGAACACATTACAAATATTCTACAACAGTAGCCACTGTTTTACCTGTGACTATTCTAAGCCCATAAAAAATGGCTACTCTGAAATATGTTGCTAAGTATATGTACTAGATTTCAAAGATATTTTGTATCAAAAAAATAACAAAAATATTTTATTACTAGCTTTTATATTATTTGTTGAAAGCAGTCAATCTGGATATCTGACTTAAAATATTAAAATTTATTTTACATCTCTTTAATTTTTAATGGAAATTAAAATTGAAAGAAAATAGAAAATTACATATTGCATTACATTTGCACTCTTCTAAATCATGGCACCTAAATCTACGACCTTAGAGGATTTTCTTCATTTGAAATCATTCCTAAATTAGTGTTAAAAAACGTGCCTGCCTTTTTAAAATTCTATATTTCTTGTTAACCTTTTCATATATTTTCATATAATTTCTTAAAATGTCTCGCTAACAGCAGCAGGCAATATAAACAAAATAAATATAAGTAATAACTGAATATAAGTCAGAAAACAACACAGCTCATGCAGTTAACAAATGATATGCATTTGCATTAAAACAAAAACTCATTTTTAAGTCAAGAGGTGAATGGCAGACCAAGCATAAAGTCAACCTAATCCCTAGAACTTTCTTTACTAGCCAGAAAATAAATGCTACATGTGAACGGCTACATGCATTTCTGGCTAATACCAACTCAGTGTCTATGATACTGTAATGTTTGACACTGTGATATTCAAGCCCTTGGATCCATGTGCAACAGATAGAAAAGTACAGCTTAGTAAACTTCCATTATTAAAACATAAAGAGATAAACACTTTTTTATAGTCACCAAATATTTAATAGGATGGCACTACCTTATTAGAGTATAAAAAAATTTAAATCCCCTCAAACAGATATGAAAATACTATATTAAAAGATATGAAAAGGGATCCATATCCAAATTGTCATCCTGTCTCAATCACCCATTTTTCAGTTACCCAGGTCTCTCTAACTACCACAACTAAATTTATAGAATAATGTTACCTTCTAAATTAATTCTTCTTTTCAATACCCTTACATGACAGGATCCTTACGTTTAGTATCAAGAGACCTCTTTAGGTCACTTCAGATTTCTAATCTTCTTTATTTATTTTTCCCTCCACTTTTCTGCCTATTCCTTCCTTTGTGCTTGAGCAAACCTACTTATCTGGTGCTATCAACACACCCTTTCTCCAAATTGTCTCTTCTGTTAGAATTCCATTTTTTGTTCTCCCACCTTACATATTCACAGTGGGGGAGAGAGAGAGGACTTCCCTGACTCAAAGCAAACCATACTATTTCTTTATTCCAGCCATGTGAATT
Organism: Glaucomys volans; assembly: GCA_020662805.1. Lineage (NCBI taxonomy): Eukaryota > Metazoa > Chordata > Mammalia > Rodentia > Sciuridae > Glaucomys > Glaucomys volans. The sequence goes on from JAJEJO010004485.1 coordinate 300,433, forward strand.
CTTAAAATTTTACTTTGAAAATTCAAACTCTCAACTTCCTGGAGGCTATTTCTCTCCTATCTTTTCTGCATAAATAATATACTTTACCTTGTTTCATTTCCTCACACTAATTTGTTAAATTTAATTATAATAATCCACACTTATAAAACTCTAGAACTTGAAAGTATTCTGTGGCCTCCAAAGTCAAAAATTTGTAAGTATTTTTCTAAAGAGTTGGTTCAAACTTTCAATAAGGTTTCTTAAATAGTCCAAGGAGTATAATCCTTCCAAAGCTATTTGTAATTTTTGTAAGAGCTCCTGTGACTTCACTACCCTTCATCCAATCACAGTGAATCTTGATGTTTTTACTACAGATGAGTTAATTCTTTACACATAATACACATTTGTAATGTTCACGTAAACATTTTTTCCTATGTTTAAAGTGCTGTTCTTTACAAAGTACAAGAGTTCTTACTGTACATTCCAGAATTTCAATCACTTCCTTTACAAGTTGCTTATGGATTCAAAATTACAGTTATTCTTCAGGGTTTAATCGCAGCTAACAACACACTGCACAAGGCCAGCAAGTACCATTCCCACTGCACTCTATTCAACACAGCACAGAGCAAAGAGAATGTCACCCCCTGGAGTTACACAACGTGAATATTCTGAAACCAACTAATAACCCACGTATATCTCTTACTTCCCTTTTTCTACATTGTCCAATAACTTAACTTTTTACAATATATAAGATTTTCATTCAGCTAAGCTTATATTATAAAAGCTCTAATAAACAATGTCTTAAATCACTACTCATTTATCTCAATTTCATTTAAAAAATAATCTTAATCCTATGTTTTAAAAAGTTATTTTAAAAAATAGATGTTTTTAAAGGTGCTTAATATATTATCTATCTAGTCAACAAAATTTTAAAACAATATACATGTATTCACAAGGTGCTAGAAACCAGACTAAATGCTGAAAAGGAAGACTGAAAAAGACAGCTACTAAACACAAAGGTCTTAAGTCTTACCTGAGAAACAGTTGTAGTATCATACAATATTTTTTATTCTATCCTACTGATTATTGCTATCTGTCAGCCAGAACCACTTTTTAGAATACAGATTTGTATTGCAATTGGTTTTAATACTTTATTTTTCAAAATGTTTTTTCATAAACATGCAGATTTATTTTCCTACATCATGACTATTTAATATTATGTGTTGCATTTACCAGGTACATAATATCTAATACAGAAAGGATGAACTAGGATCATTATCCACATTACTGAGTGTCAGAAGAGATAAATAACTTTCTCAAGTTTTCTGTTACTCAATTGTTGAAGCTGGAATTGAACTCATATTCATCTAACTCCAAAGTCCTTTATCTGAGTTATTTGGATGTCCTGGATTTCAACACAGTTGTACATTCTAGAATTTTTTGTTTTATTTTGTTTCCTTTTTGGGGGATGAGGGCCTACTTCAACACGTCTTTATCTTTCCTTTTTCAAACTCTGCATTATAATCAGTCATTATGAACTATAATTAATGGGGCATCCCAGTCTCCCCCGCCAAGAATTTAAAAAACTATTCACACTGGCTTTTGTTGCTGCTGCTGTTGTTAAAGGGAAGCATAATTAAGGAAGAATTCCCTTTAAACTGTAAGTCAGTTAAAATATATCAAATGATGCTGAACATCTCTCATTATTAGAGGGATGCAAAATTAAAACCACAATGAGATGCCACTTCACATACGAGGATTACTGTGATTAGAAAAAAAGGTATGGTGAGATGGGGACAAACTGGAACCCTCCTACATTGTTCGCAGGAAATTAAAATGATGCAGCCTTTGCAAAAAAAAGTTCAGTGTTCATAAAGTTAACCAGAGAAACTGCTGTCTGACATGGCAATTCCACTGCAAGGAATGGAATACATAGGGTACTGATGGCTACCCCAAAGGGGTATTCAAACAAATGCTTATACACAAATGTTCATAATACTACTATTCACAGTAGTCAAAATGAAGAAATCGCCCAAATGATAACAAATAATGAGTGGATAAAATAAACCAAATGGTTCTTTATGGTGTTGTGGTATTTATTAAAATGCTCAACAATTTCTCTTCTTCAGCATACTGTTATGTCAGAGTACGAGAAACTGTCATTCTTAGCAGTCTTACAACAAAACTTCCCTTGTGCAGAGGGATTTTCTTATAATAAATGAATTCTATTTGTTTTACAATTTCCATAGTCTTGTTCATGCTTGTTTGATGCTTGGGAATTTGAACCATATTGCCTCAAAATTTGCTTTTTTTAAAATAATGTTATTGTAATTTTTATTCCTTTATTTATTTATATTTACGTGACACTGAGGAGGGAACCCAGTGCCTCACACATGCTAGGCAAGTGCTCTACCACTGAGCTACAACCCCAGTCCCTCAAAATATGTTTAAGGTAATCTTCCATCTTGTGTTCTCAAATAAAAGATAACATAGGAAATATCTATCACTTTGAAGCTTAAGACATCTTAAATCTATGGGGAAAAGAATTTAACATATAAACTATAAAATGAAAACAGTTTATTCATGTTTTCAAATACATCATCCTCTGATTATCTGAAGGAACAGCTATTAAAAGATTTTTGGACAAAAACACAGGCTAATGAGATTTAGAGTTAAATGGTGCTCTGAGTTCACTCCATCTTTCTCTAAAGTTGCATTTTACTAAGTTTCAATTTACTTCTATTTTCAGTTGTTCAAGCTAAAATTTCATGGTCTCATTAAATCATTAAACACACATAAAGGATATACAACTTCCATGTTTAGCACAGATCCCCCCTACACACACACACAATTACTACCAATAGCTTTCTGTGTTATGATCCAAGCAAATATAGGAGGCTGCTTAGGTTAAGAAATAGCCATTAAAATCAAAAAAGAAATGTGATCTTAACTGCCTTCTAGCTTCAGAGGATAAACAGGAAGTTCTTTGCCCATGTACCTTCTCCATCTCAACCAAGACTATAAATCTCAGAGAACTGCTTTTTCAAAGAATGGTAAGAGGGTCACTTTAACTTAAATCTTTAGACATCCTTTTAAAAAGGAACATTCTTAGACCATACTTAGGCTACTAAATCATAATCTCTGGTTTGAAAAATTGAGGATTATAAAGATCTCTTGATTCACCAAGCCCAACCAGAAAATCACCCATTTGAGCATCAGAGAATGATGATCCAATAATTATCATACAAACTGGGGTATTTGAAAGTGGAAATAAAATACTTCTTACATTTCCACAAAGATAATAGATATAAACCAAGGGACAGATTCAAAGCAAGGTTTCTTGGTGCTAACCTCAATTAAGGTTTTTTTTTGTTTTTGTTTTTGTTTTGGAACCAGGGATTGAACTCAGGGACACTTGGCCACTGAGTCACATCCCCAGTCCTATTTTGTATTTTATTTAGAGACAGGGTCTCACTGAGTTGCTTAGGGCCTCACTAAGTTGCTGAGGCTGGCTTTGAACTCGTGATCCTCGTGACTCAGCCTCCCAAGTCACTTGGATTACAGGCGTGCGCCACCGCGCCCAGCTCTCAATTAAGTTTTAATTTAGAATATTCTCATATTTAATACAAGGACATTATACTAAGAACTGAAAACATAGAGAACAAAAGATCTACCCAGTCCTAGCACCCAGTTCAACTGGTTAAAAAGGGAAGATGACAAGAAGTCCTCAGGACCAGTGAATCAAATAATACATAAGTCTCCCAAGAGGAATGTAAAGGAAAGTCTTTGTACACATATATAGGATTAAAATGAGCCTTAAAGAATAGCTCTGGTTTGAACAATAAAAGCTATTCTAAGCAATAAGAGAAGGGCAACAAAGATGCACAGCCCAGAAAACCTAAGCTATACCCAGGGAGTAGGAAACAGAGCACTTTTGCTAGAGCACAGTGCTTTTATACATAATGGAAGATAAAAATGAAGGTTGTTAAGAGCAAAATGCAGAATATTTTGATAGACAACCACTAAGATTCTGAGGAAATTCTATAATCAAAAGGTAGCTGTGATATAAGGTGATATGAGTGCCAAGCAATGAGAAGGGATAAAAGATACAAGGATGAAAAAAGAAGAGATATCACATATAGGAGGAAACATTAAATACTAAAAAGTAATGAGAAGAAAGAAGACATTTCTGGAACATCAAAAAAATTGAAGCTAAAAAGAAATAAGAAAGGTGGGTTCCCAAAGGAAATGAAGAATATGTCATATGAACAAAATATTGACAACAAAGATTACCAAATGACCTTTCAGAATAAACAGATGAAGAAAAGCCAGATTATAAAAAGATGAGAAAAACACAAGAAAAAAAAAGTGGAGAACTGGCCAGATACATACATACATACACACATACATACATCTAAATAAACTAAAAATAAATGGAAAGCCATGCAGGGAATAATAAGGAGAGAAGATAGGATAAAAATTAAATGGGCTTTTAAAATACCTCTTAGAACAAAGAAGAAGTTAAGAATCAGAGATCAGAAATAAGAGAAAAGGAAAAACTCAGTATGCAGTAATGAGCTAACAGAAAAACCCTATCAGGAACCCAGGTTTTCCTGAAAAAAAAAAAAAAAAAAAGTGTATATATATATATATATATATATATATGTATATATATATATGTATATACACACACACACACACACACACATATATATATACACACACATGATTCACTAATAACAAAAAGAGCAAAGGAATACACGAAATCACATTTTTGTGAAAATGTGTGCACATACACATGAAGCTCATGCACAAAGTTCAAACTTACAATGAGATTTCAGAGTAAAGGGAATTAAATAAAATGCTAGAGGGAAGGAAATATTTTTTTGCATTAATACTAAAAATATCAGGAAAATTTGGTCACAATAGATTTTACATTAAAAAATCTGTTACAAATTATTGATTACTCAAAACAATGCTATATAAAATTAGTTTATCAAAGCATTATGGTTTATTATCACAACACAGTGGAATCTAGATCAGTAATTTTCAAGTGTAAAGAATAAGCCTTTCCCCAACCCCAGATAATTAGAAATTGGTGGGGTGAAGGGGATTGGTAGCCACAACACAGAGAGGCAGCATTTACTCAGCAGGGTTCAAGGATTTTCAGTACCTCCCAAAGCAAAGCAAAAACTAGTCCACAATGCCTAAGGTGCCCCATGAGACACACTAAGCATATAAAGAAAGTTGCTTTTTTTATAGCTAACAAGAGGGTGAATTTTTAATTTAATTCTTGTGATAATTTGATCCTGCTAAATGTCTGCCTTCTACTTTAACATATTGCCTCAGTTTAATTCAAAACCTAAGAGACCCTAGTTCCAATGAAGATATTTCAGGTATTCTAACGCTAAGACTTCTCTACAAATAACAAAGAAGTGGCTAGGAGAATGTCATATGTTTAAAATAATAGCTTCAATAAATACTCAGTTTTAAAAATAACACGGAGGGCAATAGTTAAGTTGAACACATTCATTTGCATTATTTTACTACTAAATATATCCAGGCAATTTTTGTATATCTAAGGTTTCCCAAGGTAAGGTAATTTAACTTGAAGTGTATTTAAAATCAAGAAGTTCTATAAAGGAAATAATGGCAATCAGCTCCAACACTACAATAAACAGAAACACAACAAATATGAGATAATTCTGAAAAATACTAGAAAATCAACCCATTGCTTTGAAAAGAAAAAAAATGGTAACAAGAAAAAGAATTATGCACTTATTCTACTTTTTACTGTGTAACATACAGCACTGGGTAACCAAACAGAAGATGAATGTAAGTTCCTCTTTAGAGATGTACTCCAATGGCTGATAACATCAAAAACACAGTTATAGATGTCTCCTGACAGAAAAGCACAGCACCACCAATAAAGTTTTGTCAAAAGAAAGAAAAAGTAGAAAATTCCACCTGAATCTGATCAAGTCATTTGAGATCTCAAATTTACAAAAAATATTGAGGATAAAGATATTATACCATAGGAATCCAAAAAGCAAAATAAAGATTGTAAGGAAACAGTCCAGTTTCTTCAAAATATATAAAAAGAAAAAGGAATTGAGAGGAAACTTACAAATTAGAAGATATGAAAGTAATAGCAACCTATCATAATGTATCTACTTTATTTGGATCCTGATTCAAATAAGTTTAGGAGGGGACAAGACACTCATTAGACATCTGTAAATTTCAACAATGACCAACTATAGAAAAATTTTCAGGTATGTTAATGACACTGTAGTTCAGTTAAAAGCAGTCTTTTTACCTTTTGAAAATGTACACTAAAATATCTACATCTTTAAAATACAGACGAAATAATGAGAACTGCTTCAATTTAATAGAGAAGGATGAAATGCATGGGGATACAAATGAAATGAGTTTAGTCAAAGACTGGTAACTACTATAGGATGAAGGCTACATTGGGGTTCATCATACTAGTCTGTATTCTTCTTATATATTCCAAGTTCTCCGTAATAAAAAGATATCTGAAAAATTTAATAAATTTCAGCAAGAAGGAAAAGTGATCATTTTGCAACCTGTTTATTTCAAGGTTTAAAAAAGGAAAAAAATGAATATTTTTGGCAGAGTCCTCTAATTGAAATAGGTATATTAAGCATTTGGAAAGATAAAATGTCTTTAAAATTCTTTTGAAGATGCTGGTGTAAATAAAATAAAGAAAAGGTATACTATTAGTAAAAATTGTCATTGAATTCCATACATATCATGTGCCTCTAATTCTGTGTTCAAAGTATTCAAATTCCAGATTTTACCTCACCATGATTCCAGGTAAATGAAATATAAGCATTTATAACACAAATACAACAAATAACCCAATACCCTTAGAAATCAGAAGCAAGAATAAAACAATGAAGTCAATGCCTTATGGTGCCCTCTGTATATGTTGTTGGTACTGTTTAAATTGAGAAGACTACAGAAAGCAATAGGACACCATAAAAAATATGTAGCCACAATATTCTGAGATTCCTTCTCCTGGGGACGCTGAATAAATGGATTCTTGACCTACTAAAATTTAATGTGAAAAAATGATCCATTTGTAAAGGACCTATAAGATTTTAAATGACAAAACTACAAATAATCACCTTCAGAAAGGGAATAAATAGTGTTTATAAAAAGTGAGACACATGGACGTAAAGGGAGGATCATCATGATGATTTATAAGTAAAAGAAAAGAAAATAAAAAGGTAACAAAATTCATGTTTCCCTAGGCCTTTCATTCAGAGCAAAAGATGTGGAGCTATACTCCCAAAAGCAATTTCAGACCAGAGATGTCTTTATTTCTCCCCAGACAAGGTAGAAGTTAAACAGAATGACAAAGTATATTTGCTCTGGGACATTGAAACAGTAAAGAAACTTTGGAATGCTACAACTGGTCAGAATCCCTCCAAAAGAGGCAAGCTTAAACCTCAGACAAAAATAAGCATTTCAATATCCTAATTCCTTTCAAAGTCTCAGTTGTTGCAAATAATGATTAAATGAAAACAATTATTATATATGCCAAGGATCAAAGAGAGGGGACTGGGATTTTAAAAACTTTAATAACCCTAGAAATCTGACCCTCATTAATGATATTACTCTTAAAGGTTAATTACTACCTGCTATCACATCCAAAAGAAGTGCCATAAATAAGCTTATACTCTTTACCTATGCACCCTTATAAAACTGATGAAATATTAAGAGAGAAAAGTTTCAAAGCCTTAGAATTTAACTTTAATACAGCATTTAGACACAGTTCAAGGCACAGATTTGATTAATAAAACTCATTAGTTTCACCAATCTAAAATGAGCTATCTAAACATGGCAGTTCACCCTGAGAACATTAAGTCACTTTTGATAAGAGACCCAGCTCCTCTTACAAAGAGACTTTTTAGGGGAAAAAAAAAGTACAACCCAATATCTGAGTATAATTTTTGTATAAAATCACAAGTTTAGCAAACACCAATATTTAAATAGATTATAAAGCTATATGAAACAAGATAAAGTTAAAAGGGACCTAATATACAGCCAAATTTCTGCAAAAAGTCAGGTCAGTATTAAAAGATTTAACACATGCACATGGTTCTGAGATTCCAACTTTAAACTTCTCCTGAAATCCTGTGATTTAAGCTTTCCCTCATCAAGCACAGAAATTCTTATCTGCAGAGTTTTTCCATCTTCAAAACAACCAACAGATATGGAAGATTTCACAATAACCCAGAGAAAAAAGTGGAGGTTAATTTTCTTGTGGGCTTTCCTTGCCCACAAGACAGCTATACACAAAGAACTTCAAGTTAGAAAAGAAAGATTTACTTTTTCTACTATGATCATGTTCAATCTCTTTACTCTGTCCTTACAAGGAGAGAACAAGATAGCTTCCAACTTGGGAATGCCCCCTGAAAAGAAAATGCTTCTGAATGGGGAAAAATAAAGTAAGAAGAGATGCACCCTAACACCATCTCTCTTCTTTCCTCAAAACTCACTATTGAGACTTGCCAGACACTAAAGCCACAGAACAGTATTTTGGAAGCTTCAAGAGATAAGCAAACCAATGGGATATACTTAAACTAAGCATGTAACCACAGGCCCATAATTAACTCTGAATGCTTTTACCAGGTTTTTCAAACAGTACTGTATAAAAGCAAAAATGATTACTTTTACATCTAAAGTAAACCTTAATTTATGTCCTGGATCTGTCATATATATATATATATATATATGTAGTACATAGTGACATTTGGCAAGTTTCTGAACAACTCTCTGATTCAGTTTTGAAATCTAAACAAAACTATTTATTTCATACATTTCTTTTGAGAATTCAACAAAGTATTTGTACATACGTGGAACCCAGTACAGTGCCAGACTAGTACCCTATTATTTCCTTTACTTTTTTTTTGGTACCAGGGATTGAACCCAGGGGTGATTAACCAATGAATTGTTTTCCCAGCCCTTTTCTATTTTTTTACTTTGAGACACGGTCTTGTTACACGGTCTTGTTAAGTCGCTTAGGTCCTCGCTGAATTGCTGAAGTTGGATTTGAACTTGTGATCCTCCTGCCTCAGCCTCCAGTCACTGGGATTACAAGTGTGCACCACCATGTCCAACATTTCCTTTACTCTTGAAGTGAGAGTAATAGTCACCTATATATCCTTTGTGGCACAGAAACTGATCTCTCACTGAATACCCACACATTTTCAGCCACCTTGCAGTTAGTCTAGGTTGTGTGACTAATTCATGCCTTACTCCCAGACCAAAGCACTAAAATTTAGCACATGACCCTCCCACTCTCTTGCCTAAACACATGCTCCAAATGGCAGAGCTTCAAGAAATTAAGCAGCATGGATCTGAGTTAACATGTGGAAGAGATTCTCAGAAGACTCCCTGGACCCACAGTAGATGTCATATGAATCAGAAATAAACCTTTACATGTTGAGCCACTAGCCCTTCTAGGTTTATACATAATCATAACACTAGCAAAATTTAACATCTCCTTTTATAGCTTAATTGTACTTAAATGCTACAGGACAAAATACACACATAAAAATGATGTTTTATGTTTAAGTATTAAAGGATATCTTCCTTTCTATGTAATTCTTTATATCTAGAATGAACAGAACAACTTTAATAAGACAACTATTTTGAAAGCAAAGTGGGAAAGTAATCAAATATACACAGAACTTAAAAAAAACTGATAGTTTCACCTCAAGAGGAAAGAACTCTAAAACCCCCTAGTCTAAAATTCACTTTAATTAAGCATACAAGTTATAAAACAAACAAAAAAAGCAATGATCTAAAAATAACTGAGAAACTGAAATCTGTCATTAGGAAACAGATGAAAAGGAATGCAAAGCAAGTCTAAAATACCCTTTCACCATAAGTCATAGTTGCAGTCAATGATCACTGTACAGAAGTGGAATGGGGTCATATATACTTATCCACATAATGTCGAAATCCCAAAAGCTAAGAAAATCAAGTTTGTGTGTTTATTAAGGCTGGCACAAAATAACTTGATAGCAACAGCAAGTACTAACCACCTGAAACTAACTATAGTTTCTAATTGTCACAGTAAGAATATAAATTCTTGATGAAGAAATATTAATGTTTGATTATGGAGTGCCACAGGAGATATTACATAAAATAAAACCATCACATTATATGACTTCTCTAAAACCTGAAAATTTTTGCAACAGAACAATTCTGAAAGTACATCTGGCCCCAAGAGTTTGAAAAAGAGGATTGTAGACTTCTGAGTATAGAATGCAAGTAAGTAACCTCTGTACTGTCTTAGTGATGAAGATAAAACCAAATGAAGAGCATGGCTTTCTAACCAGTGCGTAATTCAATCAATGTAAGACTTGAATTTTTTTCCAATGGTATTTCTCTTTGATGTTACTTCAGTATTCTCAGAACATAACAGAAACATCACCCTACAGCTAGATCATGGAGAGGTATTATTAAACTGGTAGAAGACCTAAAAACAATTAAAAAATGCTGTTATAATAATTTCTAGGCTCAAAAGGCCATAAATGTAACAGGTATTCATGTTAGTTATATTGTGGTTTCAATTTAAAAAACACATACCAGACAATAATGATAATATGTAAAATATATCATGGGATATCGGTTAAAGTATTACACAGACATCACTAATAAAATAGGAAAAAAGCCAAAATCAAAATATTCAAAAATCCAGGAGTTAAAGTATAGGAACAAATATCCAAAGCAGTGTTTTTCAACCTCCGCACTATTGATATTCATTTAGACAATTCTTTGTTGTACACTGTAGGATATACAGCAGCATCCCTGACTTCTATACTAAATGGAGTAGACCCCTTTTCCCTAAGTGTCAAAAAGCAAAATGTCTTCAGGTATTGTCAACTGTCTCCTAGACTAAGAATGTGGGGGGAAGAGGCAAAAACTTGCCCAATTAAGAACCACTGATCCAGATGCAAAAGAATGATTAAAAGTTTACAGACATTTCATCTTCTAAATTCTAATGAAATGCCCAAACATGATTCTTGTCTAAAGAAGTATGGAAAGAAAAAAATCATCACTTTATATGCCTGTAGATCTACAAGAGGTTTTATTGTTATATTTGTAGAAAAGAGTAGAATGGAAGACCAAGTTTTCCATCTCAATCTGAATGCCCTTATACTCTAAGCAAGACCTGATGATTTTCCTCATAACTAAACATAATCTATCTGCTGTTACAGCAATTAATTCAAGGAGAGAATAAAGTACCAATCATTTACCTGCAGAAAGGAAAATAACAATTTTCTGCATGTAGCTATGAAATAACCATTTAGCTTTTTAAAAAGTACCCAAGGTTTTCACCCACTTTCTACTTACACAATCCACACTGAACTTAATTGACATCTAATAAAAATGTAACCTTTGGGTGAGGGGGATGTTTTCAATCAACTACTCCTTTGGAAAAAAGTTTTTATTCCTGAATCCTTCCGCTGTACTGGTATATATGGGAGAAATAATTAGGATTACTGTAATCATCAATTTCTACTTATAAGCAAATAAAAACAGTAGCTAAATAATCTTTGAATAATATTAAATATCACAATTATGAAAAAAGTAAAGAACATGAGTTATTTAATATTTTTTTCTAATTCAAACTCACTGTTTTGCCTGGAATCTGACGCTATGTTGAAGTAATTAGTAAACTATACATTATGAGTCTAAATTTACAAATACTGATATAACTGCATTCTCAATAAAATCACAAAACCTTACAATGGGATGTTTAAAGGGGGGCAAACATAACTATTACCACTATCTAAAAATTTTTATTGTATTTTATTGGGCAGTCATACTCATAGCATTCTTTTTTAAGCATCATTAACTTTATGCATTTTTTTTAAGAAGGGATAAAGTATTTGCTCATCTATGATCAACATTTTTAGGCAAATTTTCTGTTCTAACTTGTTAAAAAAATAAACTGCTTTTACTAACATTAAAACAAACTTCCTGATACACACTCAATAATTAGATGATGAATTAAGATGAAATTGTTCCTACAGTGGGGTGTTGATACACTGGAGCAACCACCAGCAAGAGTGAGAGCATGCTGCTAAACTGCCTCGCCAACTTTTATCATGCTGTGGCTACTTTAGGGATCCATTTTATGTGGTTAACAAAACTTTCAACATATTCATTTCATCCTCACAACAACTCTATAAAGGGGAGATCATTTTAATCTTCATTTTACAACCGGGGAAACTGAAGGACAAAAATCCCATAACTTATGTAAGATGACACACCAGTAGTGGCACAACACGGATCTGAAGAGTACCAGGATTTTTCAAACCTTAATATACACACAATTCAGTTGGCAATCTTATTAAATTCAGATTCTGACTCAGTACTTCTGGTTAGGGGAAAACAACATTCTGACTAACAACCACACCTGTGATGTAGATGCTGCTGGTCTGCAGATCATCACCCTTTGAGTAGCAAAGTTCTAATCTAAGCTGGACAATGATGAGATCCATGGCAACCCTCAGAAAATTAGTCGTATGAGCAAGTTAAGAGTTGCCAACTTCTGATTTAGAACTTATGCTTCTTCTTTTTTTAAAGGAAAAGGAAGTTAAACAAAATTTGCAAGTATTATAGTACCTGATTTCACATTTTACTGGTCAACATATTAATATAAACTGGAAACTCTAATATTTACCTCCCAATAAGGCCTTTCCCTCATTCAAAAATGATTTACAAACATCCCTGAATATCAATAGATTCAATGTAATATCAATAGATATTAGATATTAGATATTCAATCTAATATCAATAGATTCAATCTAAACCCATTAATATTTAGGAGCGCACATACTTGTACCTTCTCATACAGGAAAAGAAATTTGAGGTTAAGTTAGAAATCCAGCACCTTCCTAAACTTTTGCTGTTTGCACAAATGCTGACTATAAGTGGACAAGGAAAGATACCCTTTGAGAAACAGAATGCAAATGTCAACACATTACTGAACAATTCTAGTCCATAACTTTCTCTAATATAAAGATAAGAAAATGTTCCTAACACAAGTTCCCTTCACACTTATTGGTGTACTGATCTTTTATACCCCAATCTAAAATACAGAATGTAGAGTATAAATTTAAACCAATAAATATATACTATATCCCTGTGTTTCAGATGCACTGGCCCACAGCTCTCCAATACTTAAAACCTAAAATGCCATCAAATCATTAGAAATGACATCTTTATCAACCTTTATTACTGTAAGAAAAAAAATACTCCTATTGACATATAATCAGACATGTTTAAAGTCATACATTTAATTTGACAATTACATCTACACAAAGACCACCCTGGATGTGTGTGTTAGACCTAATTATGTAACTAAAGAATATTTTATTAATTTAAACAAAGGAAGGGACTTAAGAAAAATCTCCCTAGTACAAGTAAGTAATTTTGGTTTAGCTGAGTTTTCCCGTATTTCATTCAACATTTTCCTGAATGTACCCAGTTATACTTTACATTTCTTCCCTGAGGAAGAGTTAACACTGTCACATACTTTGACAAGTTCATTTAAAAAAAAAAAAAAAAACTCAAAACCATAATGGAATCTGATTAAATAACTACACATCAAAGTAGAAAGTATTAGGTTTCAAGCAATATGAACCCACAAATTCTAAATGTACTTATGAATGTGAAATCCCATGTTTAATTACAGCATAAAATAATAAATCTAAACAATACAACTACCATAAAACTAAAATTCTCATTTACACAGCTATGAATTAAAAGAACACCACAATCTATCGCATTATCTGACATGAAATTTTCTATCAAAATTTTAAGATGCTTCCACTAAACACTCAATACTCCAAATTCCTCCCTAGGACAAGAACTAAACCTTCTACCCAAAAGAATCCAAAGACACACAAAAGCATCTGGATTATTTTATATATGAGGTATATGGAAAAAAGTCTTTCCCCAAAGTTATAAAAACATTTTCTAAATTTCTTTCTTCGAACTTACATTTTACATTTATTTTTTTCTTGAATCACTTACACAGCCACAAAGAAACTCTGATATTAAAGAACTAGAGAACTTAAAGATGTCATTTGCAATAACCGAAGGTCACCAAAGACTGACAAAGGAAAACAGAAAAGCATTCCGTGTTATTGTGCACAAGGAAGCCTGAAGTTTCACTGTTTTACTAGTTAAATCACTAAATGTTAAGCATTATTTCATGAACTTAAATGAAATCTGATATGTAAAGAGAAAAATATACAATAAGCGAAACTTTCCATCTCACAAAAATTCTACTCCCTCTAAAATAATCCTGTGACCTTGTGGAAACAGTCCACAAGGGGGTTAAACACGTCAAGCAGATTTCTTTAGCAAAAGCACCAGTACATTATTGCTCTGAGGGCATTCAATACATCTACTGTGCTCTCAAGATGTATGTTCATACACTGGTTTAAACCATTTCCAGAAAATCAACAGAAACCTTCAAAAATGTTTGACCTTACATGCAATTTTAAGACATTCGAGTTTTAAATTGATAGATCTTTACATCTTTCATAATGGGAAATATCAGAATACACTGTGCAAGTTAAGTGATTCTTCCACAGAGCAAATTTAACTTGACCTCCCCTTAAATGGCTACAGATTTGACACACCATTTAGAAGGCTAAAAAGAAACAGTGATTTACTTCTCTAAAGTAATACTCTTCAACAAAAATATAATCAAGTCACGTGATTTTGAATTTTATAATAACTATGCTAAAATGGCAGAAAGTACAATTTTTAAAACATTTATTAAACATGCCAAATATTATCATTTCAATATGTAATAAATGTTTTTTAAAATTTTTATTCTTTTAAAACTTGTGCTAGGTTTTCAAAACCCAGTATGCATTTCATACTCACAGCACATCTCATTTTGGACTGGCCACAACAACCCAGTCAATAGCCAGATATGGCTAATAGCTACATTACTGGACAATACATCTCTTAAGTAATATTTTGAGATCTCACATACCACTCTTTGTTTATAATTATTCACATTCACATCTCCTTTTTCAACTGAAATGGTTGTGACTACAAATCTAAGCAAAACTGTTAATTCACTGGATAAATCAGGATCAGATCACCTTATTTGAGAATCTAGTTAATACACTATAAGAAGCAAATGGATTATGCCTTATTATGTCTCAAACAGACTTCAGAGATAGTTCTGATCAACAAAAGCAAACACAATTTGTAGCATAACACAAGTTAAACACCAAAACATTTTCATATCAAACCATAACACTGCCTTAAATCTAGCATCCCTTCCCCTCTCATTCTCAAACACGCAACATACTTCTATGCAAATTATTTACAATATTGCTCTCTAAATTTCATGAATTGTCAACCATACAGTCACCGTACAAAAATAAATAGAACACTACATAAGATGCAATGAAAAAATTATTGGGAAAAGAATTATCAACCAGCTACTTCTAATGCATAACTTACAACTTTATGCCAACCAACAATCAAATTATTTTGAGTTCCACTGAAATTAATTCTTCCCATAATTCCAATTCATTTGCTGCTTACTAAGAATTTTCCCAAGTCATTAGGACATTTGCTTAAAATGTAAATAATTCCAACAATGCATTCTCTAGAAAATAACAACTAAAATCATTAGCTTAGCACATAAAATTTGTCCTTAAGGCAAGTTACTGAATAAATCAAACAGAAACAACTATACTCTTGTTTACTGCATTTACATTTTGTAACACCACATTCAGCAATTTCTAAATTTGGAAGGTCAGCTCAGATTGCACACAAGCAATAACTTTAAAGCCTAAAATTTTAGAAGTTTCTACAAAATACTTGTGAATAAACAAGCTCCACAGAAATACAACAGAAAAATCAGCACCATTCAAACTAATCTCAGCAAGAAACACAAAATCAGTATATTCATAAGTCCAGAATGTATGATACATGCTGAAGAGTATTTTTCTCCCAATTTTATTTAAGTCACCTAAGCAATTTCTGTTTAATGCACTTGCAAAGCTGTAAGGAAGCAAACAGCTAGCTAGTCTCTTCTGGGGCACGTATATACAAGGACAATACAATCATCTCCTGATATCTTTTCACAATTTGAAATCAAAACAACAAAATTTCTTACCTGCAGTTAGGAGGAGGATCAAGGGTTATTTCAGCTAGCTCCTTCTGAATTCTGTTAGTGAAATGACAACAGACAAAAAGGATTTGAGATAGTCTACAGAATAACCGGGGAATTACACTGCCCTCTACCACCATGCAGTTAAATGCAAGGCTGGCTTTGCCTTCAGTAATGCTAACATGGCTGCTTCCTCTTTGTTCTCAGAGGCATAACCCAAATCCCTTAACAGAAACTTTGCAGCTTTTTTTCTCACTTACTACTGCAAATAGGTAAGTCATTTACACCTGATTTGAGAAATAGTCCTCCACTACTACTCAACAAAGGATACAAAACCTATTTTAAAACACTTTTTACCAAAGAAATTCTCTTTTCAAGCTTATATGCAAATGAGACAAAAAGGGAGGAGGGAAAGCACCAGAATATTTGACAATGACTTCAAGCCACTTTTACTGTGATAAAAATTAGCAAGCTACTGCAAGAGCACATTGATAGTTTTGCCAATATTTTATCTGTTTAAAAAAAGTTTAAAATTTACAAATATCTTTACCAATGAAAAACTTCCAAGGACTATTTTGGCAATCTTATTTAACCATTTGTTTTCTTTGATCCTAAGGAACAGCACTTAAATTTAATAATCTTGGAGGAAAGAGGATCAGATGTATAGCCTTGAGGTAAGGGGAAAAAGAGCATTTCTCTGATTTTCTTCAAATTCAAGCTGTTTTCAAAACTTGTTTAGTTTGGGTTTAATACATTACTCTCCACAAGATTACAACAAATTGAGAAGAATTTTAAATTATTTCTAATAATATTGTTATATTAAAAATATATTATTCAATGGAATATTCTAGTGAATTACTTTGATTAATGATACAATGGTGGTAAAAAATCTACAGAAAAATAAGAGTATGAGTCACTATAATTGATCAGTTTTTATATTTTTTTTCCTTTAGTTGTGATCAATAAAAATCAACAAAACATCAATACTAGGTAATGCCATAGATATATTTTATATATGATAACAAGAGTTCTACTAATACAACCAGTATCACTGATGGAGTTCCATTGATGCAATCTTTTTTTTTTCTTTTTTTGGCCATCATAGAAAATAAGTCAGCAGGAAGAAAAAATCTTTCACTTGCACCAACAAAATGTTCTCCTCCCAGTTGAATATTATTACTATGTCAAGAATATCCACAAGTTTTAAGAGTAAAGAGGTAGAAAGACAATGAAAGTTTTTTCAAAGGTGAAGTGACACCTGAAATCATTAATAGCTACTTTTCAGTTTTATTTGCCCTCACAAGAACAAGGAGGGATAACTACAATTTAACTACAAAAAGTTATACCTATTATGCAGGACTTAAAGCCTTGTTTGTAAAATGAAGCAAATTTAAAATGTGCTTTTAAATACAGCCAATGCCTGCCATGTAAAAAAATTTTTAGCAAATACAAACTTTTTTGATCATTTCCTTTCATGAAGAGTGACAGTACTGATGTCTAGAAATGTCAATTTCACTCTAGTATGACTCACAAAAAGAAGCATCCCCAATGTATCATCTAATTCAGTTTCACCAAATTTTCCTTATCAACTCCTTAAATTGTCAAAATGAGAGTTCAATCTCTACTCTAGGACTCCTCCTGAAGTTACCAAAGTACAGAATAAGTTTGCTTAGAAGTGTAATTTTAGTGAGGAGGTTTATAGGCCCCCTAAAGGATGACAATTCATTCAAGTACAAATAAATGAAACTGATCATGAAGTATTTCTGGACTATTGCTCTTGATGCAAAAACACAAGATCCAAGTGCTTGGAAGACAACCTTACAATGTTACCTTTTAGCACTAGTGGATAACTTAGCAGTGGTTTTGCTAGAGAGTTTGGTGTTCTTTTTCTGCTGGGTGGCAGAAGGTTTTCTTTCTTCTTGTTCTTCAGGCTCTGGAGCGGCCGGGTCTCGCTGGTCCGCATCTGAACTGCCACTGCTGGTGCTGGGGCTCTCATCATCAGACCTTTGCCTATCGCTGGACATCTTGATGAAGTTATCTCTTGGAAAACTTTTAAAGAGAAAAGGGAAGAGGGAAGAAATGTTAATTTGAAAAATCAATCAACAGCATTTTCTTGTCTTAATATTAACCTAACATCGTATCTTAATAAAAAGGCTTCAAAAGTGTTCACGTTTATCATACGGCAAGGTTACTGGGGAGAGGATGAGTCTTACAACGCCAGCGTTCAGGGATTTACCGAACTCAAGTTAGAAAACCCACTCACATTTTTTTCCATTCCTTGGACAATCTATCAATTGTCTACTTTCTCAGAAGGCATGAAACAGATTTGCCAGGGAACTTAGGCAACGAGCATTAATAACATATGACACACTGTAAATAACAGATCTTGCTGAAAAATGTTAAAAAGTCACTAATAACGTCTAAATATTTACAGACTGACATTGGTCAGAGCTACCAAATTCCCTTTCCGAGAGGAAAACATACCCAGTTAATCGTCCATATGCTTATTTAAGGTGGCGATTCCTCCTCTATGCACGTAAAACCCTTAAACACAACACTCAGAAATTTAAAAATCAACTAACAAGCTGCCCTAGCCATTTCCACGGCCAGCAGCGAAGATTCATCCGGCCAAGACCGAGCTGCCACCCTGGGAAAAGCAGAATCCAAACTGCACCTTCTGCAAAGCTCCCCATGCCACCAAGGTTCCTCGCTCAATTTTTACATCACGGACCGACATTTTGTCCAAAATAACGAAAAAGGGGGGGAAAGCCCGAGGAAAAACAAACAAACAAACAAAGCCCCAAGAAGTGCAACAAATTTCCGCGCCCGCGGAGGCGAGCCGCGGCCGGCGGCGGCGGCCACGCAGCTCCGCGGCCCTTTGTGGGG
>JAJEJO010004486.1:0-61250 GCA_020662805.1 Glaucomys volans
GTTATTATCGCTGTTATATGAGGTACACTTATTACAAGTTAGCCTGATTTTCCCTATTTCATTTCTCAAAATATCCTTAAAATAATTCCTTTTCCTTACTTAATCATCCAATTACATTTGATTCTTTGTGCAGGTGGATGGGAGATGAGAGAGTCCAACAAGGTACTACTAATATGCTTTCCTAGGCCCCAATGAAAGAAATCTCCTTCAGTCTTTTTTTTCCCATCTGCTGGGCAAGAAGAGTAACACAACTGTTTTCTCTGTTGCAGAAATGGAGAAAATCAGCATGACTCTCACTATTAAGACACACATAGTTTGTGGACATAAGAAATGGTTTAACCAGCCTTTTGACTAGTTTTGTTTTGGGGTATGCAGTAGGCAACATTTGTAGTTCCTTTTATCCATCTTATTTTATCTATCTTATCTGTCAATCAATCTATCTAAATTTTGCCATTGCTGAAACCTTGATTCAGTTTTCTATATCTTTCTAGAGCAATTTTTCTAGTTGTGTTATATGATGTACTCTTACTACAAGTAAGCTTTGGTTTTCCCATTGTATTTCTCAAAATATCCTTAAAATCAATTCCTTTCCCTTACTTGATCATCCAGTTACATTTGGATGACAGTGCTACTCACAACATGGAAACCAGCTGGAAGTAGCATCAGCTATGTTTGTACTTTTGACAAACTGGTTAACCCAATTAGGTTAACCTTGCCTATATTCCCCTGTTTCTATTAAGCCAAAATGGATTCAACAGCTACATTAATCAGTTCAAATCATGCCTTCTCCCTGTTCAGAATTCTCCAGCGGGCCACCCCTGCAGAAGGCCACCCCTACCACCCTTCTTAGACTCCTCTTTGGTGCCTCCTTTCCTCATGGCCTATCTACCACCCAAAATAAACCACGGGGCATGATGCTTTCTTACTTTTGTTCCTCTACTAATTGTTCTTCTAAAGATGTTCTTTTCCCCATAACTGCATAACTAAATATAGTTTGCTGTTCAAAGCCTCATCCAAATACTACTCTCTTTATCTTATTTGTTAGGACAACCATCCTCTTTCCATCTACCCTCATTGTTGGAAGTATCTTTTCTCTCTTTTGATTTCCTATAGCCATGTGGCTAACTTCAGTTTATACAGCTAATTTTCTTCTGCCTGTTTCCATGTTGTAAGTAGCATCTTCATCAACCTGAATGTCCTATTTTTTGTACTATGCTAAAGCCTTGTTACTGGGACTATAGAAATGTCTTCATTTGTATGCCCTTCTTGATGCTTGGTCCAGTAATCTGCATATTGTATAAAGGTGTATGATATGGTTTAGATATGAGGTGTCCCACAAAAGCTCATGTGTAAGACAATGCAAAAAAACCTTAGACATGAAATGAAAGCATTATGAAAGCCTGAACCTAATCAGTGCATTAATCCACCTGAATGGTGTTTTCGTCAGCTTTTTCACTGCTGTAACTAAATGACCTGACAGGAGCAATTTTAGAAGAGGAAAACATTTATTTTGGGGCTTATGGTTTCAGAGATCTTACTCCAAAGCCTGGCTCCAGTCCTCAGGACTCAAAGTGAGGCAGAATATCATGGTGGAAGATTGTGGTGGAGGGAAGCAGCTCAGAACATGGCACCCAGGAAGCAGAGGGAGCGCTCTTCTCACCAGGACTAAATATAACCCCCAAAGGCATGTCCCCAATGACCCACTTCCTCCAGCCACACCCCTGTCAATCCCTATCAGGGGATTAATTCACTGATTGGGTTAAGGCTCTCATGATTCTATCATTTCACCTTGAATTTTTTTTGCATTGTCTTACACATGAGCTTTTGGGGGTCACCTCATATTTAAACCATAACACACAGAAAAGCAATACTAGGAGTCCAACTCTTTCTTATGTAGGATTTGATTTAATAGCAGTGTTCTCACCCCTGTGCCTCTTTCTCTTTGCGTTCCAGCAGGGCTTGATGAATGGGGGTTTATTAATCTTGGAAACAGATAACTGCCAGAAACAATGAGAAGTTTGCCCTGGGTCATTTAATTGATCTAAAACCAGCCCCACCCCCTCTCTGTCTTCTTAGTAGGTATGATAGTACGATGAACTTGTCTATGTGAATATCATAATTTTAGATAAAGGAAAGAGAGTGTGTTTGATTAGTCACGTGGCATATTTACCATTAATTCTCCAATACTGCAACCACTGACTCTTTCTGGGTCTTGAGAATCTCTGTGATTCCACTGGATGCAATTATTACGGGCAAGGTTTCTGTGATAAAGTTTTTGCCTGCCTCATAAGACCCTACCCTCCAATGCTTTCTTTGTAAGAAATTTGTTCATTTCTCTTCCCTACTAATGTATTTTCACCCGAATTTTAATATGGTCACCATTCAGAAATGAGAAAAAGATACTTGGTTATTCTTCATGATTAATCACCCACAGATTGGTGACCATGACCCCAAACAGTTTTAAAACCACTATGTTTGACTTTTGCCCAGTTACTGACCAATTCTTAAATGCTTTCTTCTTTATTCAAGAAATATTTATTAAATTTTCTTACAATCTATATTAAATATAATGCCCTTTAAGAAGTAGAACTCAATCTCCCTGTCTCTATTCCTCCAAATCCCAGAGCATGTTTTCTGATCCTCTATTACCACATTTACAATCACTGACTTTGTGATTGAAATCATTTATATTCCTGTGATTCCTCAGTTAGACTCTAAGATCCAGGAAATAGGAGTCTATGGTGATACAGTCTTTATATTACCAATGGCAATGGTAAGACCAGAAATGTTTTCAAAATTAAATAAAAGTGCTTTATTGTACTTGGTGTCATTTATATCTTGTAAATGACTTAGTTTATGATTTATGTTTAAAAATACTAATATAATATTTTTCTATGAGTTCATTTTCTGAATTTAATATTCTGTAACTAAAATCCTACATGTGTCAAATTACCTAAACAAGCAAAACCAAAACACATTATGGCAAAAATGGAAATAAAGTCCATGATGGGTATATAACAGACATTGAAATTAAACAGCCTGACACTCGAATCAGCATCCCCTGACTTACTGTGTGACAGGAAAGTCACTAAACTTATCTGCACTTTAGTTTCTTCAACAGCTAAATATGCATAATAATTTCTACTTCTTGTGGCTATCAAGATTAAATGAATTTGTTAAGTGGTTGTATTTTTATTTACTAAACCAATCCTTGTTGTTATAGATCATAAAACTTTGACAATTATGAATGCTCCCCTGGAACTGTGACACAGGAAATGAAAATGAATATGCTGTCTTAGTCACCGTCACTCATCTGCACCCCCGCCACATAGTGAGTGCTTACTAAATATTTTCAAAACAAAGAAAAGCAAAAGAAGGAATAAAGGAGAAAGAGGAAGGAAGGAACTAAATTATATGTTAAATTTATTCTGTATGTCTAACAATAATGAAGATTCTGCTATCCATAATGTTTTGGATCTTAAATGTCTCCCAAAGGTTTATGTGTTAAAGGCTTGTTTCCTAGTTGGCAGTGCTTTGGTAAGGTGGTGGGGCCTTTGAGAGGCAGGGCCTACTAAAAGGAAGTTGGTCATTAGCGAGGGCATGCCCTTGAGAGGGATGTTGGGATTGGGACCCTGGTTCCTTCCTCCTTCTGCTTGCTTCCTGGCCACTGTGAGGTGAACAGTCTTTCTCTCATATGCTTCCACTGCTATGATGTACTGTGCTGCTTAAGGCTCGGAACAACTAGGCAAGCAACCATTGGATTGAAACCTCTGAAACTGTGAACCAAGATCAACCTTTCTTCCATCTAAGTTGTTTATCTCGGGTATTTTGTCACAGTGATGGAAAACTGAGTAATACACATAATAAGGTAAGTTCTACAATATTATTATCTACAATATTATTATTTTTCAACAACATAATGTGAAAGTCTATTTCTGTTCTAATGCACGTGTTCATATTCATCATTTGATAAGAACAACTTTTAAAGTGTGCAGGAAGTACACAGTAAGTGGAATTAGGATTCCCTGTGTTCCTGAAGCATAGAGATTCAGATGTGTTCTCAGTCTAAACACTGAATTATTTGAGGAAGAGAAAATGAAGCTGTTCGAAATCATGTAACCCCTAAAGGGGTTATTTTGTTTTTTCTCTATTTAGTTGAGTTCCAAAATATATAAGGAACTCAATATAATAGAGAGAAAACAAATAGCCTGGTTTTAAAATAGGCAAAGAATCTTAACAGACATTTCTCAAAAGAAGATACACACATAGCAAGAACATGAAAAAATGCTCAGAATCAGTAATTATCAGGGAAATGCAAATTAAGACCACAATGAGATATCACCTCACACCTGTTGTTATGACTATTACCAAAAAGAGAAGAAGAACAAGCATTGATGAGGATGTGGAGAAAACAGAACCCTTGTACACTGTTTGTAAAAGTGTAAATGGATATGCTCAAGGAAAATAGCATGGAGTTTCCTCAAAAAATTAGAAATAAAAATATCACAAAACTCTTCATTTAAACTTCCTGAGTATATATCCAAAGAAAATGAAATTAGCATGTCAACGAGATATCTGCAATCTCATTTTCACAGCAGAACTGTTCCCAATAGGCAAGATATGGAAGTAACCTGTGTCCATCAAATCATAGATGGATCAGGAACATTTGGTATATGAATACAATGGAATAGTATTCAACTGTGAAGAGAATTAAATCCTGTCATTTGTGAAAACATGGATGAATCTAGAGGATGTTAAGGAAAATAAGGCAGGTACAGAAAAAAACAAGCACCATATGATCTCACTTCTATGTAGAAGTTTAAAAAATTGAACTCATACACAGTAGAGTGTAGAAAGGTGATTATTAGAGGTTTGAGGTATGGGGATGGAGGAAATGGGGAGATGTTGATGAAGGGGTACAAAGTTCCAGAAGGGAGGAATAGATTCTTGAGATCTATTTCACAGCAAGGTTCCTACAGTCAATAACTATGTATTTAAAAATAACAGAGTAAATTTCAAATTTTCACCATAAAAATGGTAGGTCAGCAAGGCAATACATAAATTAATTACTGTGATTTAATAACACCACATTGTACACATATATCAAGACAACATTGTACTCTGTAAGTGGATATGACATCCATCAAAAATAATATTAATATAAAAATAAAGGTGTATTCTTTTTCATTTTCTTAACAATACTAGTTCTGGAGAAAATATTCAAGAAAAAAAACATTCGCATCTCACCAAGTTACCTATTTTAGTACTGTGCAATATCCACTGTACTTACCAGTTCTGAAGCCCCACTGAGGCATGACAAGATCAGATGAAGGGAATAATGGTTTGGAAAGGCTGATTTGGTGGGTGAGCAACAGACAATGTAGAGATGTGTGATGTGACCATAATCCTGCTGTTTCTGCTTCAGAGAATTCCAAAGAAAAAGGATATGAGCATAAAGAAAAAAAAACTACTGTTAAGAACTCTTGGGCCCTTGGAGTCCTACATCAAAAACCAGTTTGACAAGTCAGCCATGTTCTGCTCCTTAATACTGGAGTGTCTTTGAAGAAGTGCCTTCTAAACCCTAACTCCTCACTTTCTTCCTCTGATAAAGAGGCTAAAAAAACCCTTGTTTTTCAGAGGAATCTTAAGGCTGATATATGTGAGACCATCTAGTTCACACTTAATATTTCTTTCTTTTCTTCCTGCCCTCTTTAGAGTGGAGAGATGCATGGGAAAGACAAATTGATGGTTGCAGTTTTGTCTGTAAGTAGATCTTATTTGCAAGGCAAGTACATATACAGCTTCTGGCTCTAGAGGGGGAGAGTTTTGGAGAAATTGACACAAGGAAGCAGCCGAAATTCTGGGATTTGATTTTTCTTCTGCATGTTCCCGTGAGTGTAAGAGATACAAAATGTGTTAGAAAGAAGCCTCCTACTCATGTCTTTATAAAAACAGGTTTAAAATGAGTTGTAATTAACTCGGTCATTCAGAAAAACTTACAGATGTATAACCCAAGCTTAAATTTAATAGTTGGACCAATCTTCTGTGTGTGAACACAAAGTGCTAAATTATGATCCATTATCAAGCAGTAGGGAGAAAAATATGATATTTGGCATACAAATCTGTTCCTTTGAGGTGTGCTTGGATTGGGTATCATCCTTTGGAATACAGTGTTTCTTAACATATTGTGCATACTTGTTAGGAAGAGAAAATTCTCAATCAAAATGATAACAATAAGCAATTACTAAAATGTCATGCAGTTAACCACACCGTGTGGCTGAAATCTGACCCTTTAGGCCACAGGAACCTGAACTGATTTAGTGGAAACATACTGAAAATGTGAGCCAATCACCTAGATTCCTGCACTTGCCAACAGAACCACAAAGCTAAAACTCAGTTAGCAACTTCACAAACACTATCAGCAATTGTTGAAAAACAAACTGGCATATGTGTTAAAATCTCAAATTGTTTGTATCATTTGATAAAATAATGTCAAGGGAACTATCCTAAGGAAATAATCAGGAGTACAAACAATAATTATCTACCCAAATCTTCATAACATCATTGCTTACACTAGCAAATTTGGAAGTAACAGTTACTCAACAGTAGAAGAATGCTTAAGGAACCTGTGATACATTATGCCCCTTTACATGATCATCATGATTTTACATGGTCATCGCAATATCACTTAGAAAGAATTGCCAAAGCCGGGTGTGGTGGCACACGCCTATAATCCAAGCGACTTGGGAGGCTGAGGCAGGAGGATCGCGAGTTCGAAGCCAGCCTCAGCAACTTAGCGAGGCCCTAAGCAACTCAGTGAGACCCTGTCTCTAAATAAAATACAAAATAGGGCTGGGGATGTGGCTCAGTGGCTGAGTGTCCCTGAGTTCAATCCCTGGTTCCAAAAAAAAAAAGAATTGCCAAAGACCAGGAAAATGCTTATAACATGTCATGACCAAAGCAGCAGGTTATGAAATTTTAATAGCATAAATTATGTGTGCTTTAGTGTATATGCATATATGTGCATTCCTCTATGAAAATATTCTAAAATGATGAGAAGTAAAGTCTTCAAGTATCATAGAGCTTAACAACTAAATCTCATTTATTGCTGTAAATATATAGACATTTTGCAGTCTCATAATTAACATCTACTTCTGTAATCAGAAACAGTTTTTTATAACAATGTTTTTATGAAATTCTACAATATCTTTCAAAGTGTATGTGAGATATAAACTTAGAATAAATTTTAATGAATATTCAAGTAGATCTAATTGAAAATGAAAGATTCTTTGTTATTCTATGCCCACACTGAGATGACTTACCTTGCCTACTACCATAGGTAAAGAGTCAGAGCCAAAGCTGCACCATAAATAGGCATTGTCCTCTTGATGAATGCTCCCTGGTCTGGTGGAGTTCAATATTTCTTCTCACCTGTCCTTTTTTGCCAGCTGCTCCTCTCCCTCATGACACCGAGACCAGTGACATTCATGCTTCTAATGATGCAGCATAAATAGTAAAGAATACCATAGACCCTGCTCACAAAGTTAACCACTTTTTTTTAAAAAAGGAGAAAACAAGATAAGTCATTTCATGATGCAGTATTTTTGCATTTTGACATGTGATATCTGAAGTTAGTCTGATTGTGACTAAGATCACTATATTAAAATGAAAGAAAAAGACCTCAAAGTTTGTTACACTTTGGACTACCTTAGGATAAGCCCACGAGGAATTTGAAAATATGGGTTTTATTGCTTCTACAGATCGGTTCTGTATTTGGATCAATTCATATGTATTTCATATATATGTACATTTAGATACATATGTATATTTTCACTTCTATTTTAATTTAAACTTTAACTGTTAAATATAAAAATGATACATATTTATGGGGTACTGTGTGATGTCTGAATACATGCACACATTGTGTAATGCTTTAATCAGGTTAAACATATCTATCTCCTCAAACATTTATCATTTCTTTATGGTGAAAACATTCAAAATCCTTTCTTCAACCTTTCTGAAGGATGTCATACATTATCATTATCTATTATCATCATCTATAATCACTCCATTGTGCAATAGCATACCAGAGATCTACTTCTGTTTGAGCTGGTCTTCCTATCTCAAAAATAGGGATTAGAGACTGGATGGTACATCATCTCTTCCTCAGAGCAATGCTGCCCTCCCAGATAATAATTCAAAGTTCAAAAAGTTGAGATCGAATCCACTGTTTTCAGAGTCATATAAATTTCTGAAACTAAAGTTTTCATTTCCTATTATAAATAAGTTAATTACTGTGCTGGAAATCAAGGGTCTAAATAAGTCGTGAACAAAGATTTTGACTCAGGGACACTTCATTTAGATGGATCATAAGCCTCAAAGAACCTAATTGTAGTGAATTAATCAAGAAACTTATTCATTGTGTATGTATGCCATTTCAAAACTGAGTTTCTCTAGTGTACTTGAATGATCATTGCTCACTTGTGAAACCGGTGTTTTCTTCTTGCATACAAGAATATGCATTTTGGATGCAGGCCAAGTTTAATCCCTCCTCCTAGAAAATGCCTTTCACCACAAATGACAAATTCTCATTTAACACAAATGGCTGTATTCACACACCTGTTTATTACAAATCATTTCTGTATTGCCCCCAGTCTATCATTTACTTTTAGTGCAAAAATTGATTCTTTTTAGTTAAGGAAAAAATGTTTAGAAGTGAAGGCAGGATATATGTTTTTCTTCTCACTATGAATTAAATTGGGCTATCTTCAGAGATAATGCTAAAATCTTCATAAAGCAAAATATTCTGTACTGCAAAACAACACACAGAAAAAGTACAAAGGGAAAAATCAACTGTGACAATTGTAGAAATCAGTGACAGCTCTAGAAATCAGAGCTATAGGTGTACCTTGGTGGAGAGTATTTGGTTAGCATGTGTGAGGTCCTGGGTTCTGACCCCAATAGTGGGGGGTGGGGGTGGGGATGAAACTCACCAAAAGTGGTAAATGTGGATAAAGAGAAAAGAGTACAAGTCTAGAGGCCTTCATGGTACAAATGGACACTTCATGTACCTTGGCAAAAAACAATACAGAAAATTTTACAAAGGCATAGAAGTTACTAATCACAATTATAACTTGTAAATAAATACCTGCCTAGAAATAATCCTGGCACTATTTTTTTAATTCTTTTTACATGAATATGTAAATGTACAATTTGACATATTATACATATGCATATATATTATACAGGTATAACTTGCCATTGTAGTGGTTGTACATGATGTGGAGTTGTACTGGTCCCAAATTTATATAGGAAAGTGATGTCCAATTCATTCTAATGTCTTTCCTATTCCCATCCCCCCTCCCTTCCCTTCATTCCCCTTTGTCTAATCCAATGAACTTCTATTCTTATGGCCCTTATTGTGTTAGCATCCACATATCAGAGAGAACATTCAGCCTTTGGTTTGGGGGGCATTGGCTTATTTCACTTAGCATGGTATTCTTTAGAGCCACCCATTTACCTGCAAATACCATAATTTTATTCTTTATGGCTGAGTAATATTCCATTGTGTATATATACCACATTTTCTTTATCCGTTCATCTGTTGAAGGGCATTTAGGTTGGTTCCATACCTTAGCTAATGTGAACTGAGCTGCCATAAACATTGATGTGGCTGCATCGCTGTACTATGCTGATTTTTAAGTCCTTTGGGTATAAACCAAGGAGTGGGATATCTGGATCAAATGGTGGTTCCATTCCAAGTGTTCTGAGGAATCTCCATATTGCTTTCCATAGTTTTGCACCAATCTGCAGTCCCATGAGCAATGTAGAGAGTACTTTTCCCGCACATCCTCAATGACATTTATTTTTGCCTGTATTTTTTTTTTAAATTTTTTAAAATATGTTTTAGTTGTAGATGGATACAATATCTTTATTTTATTTCTTTATTTTTATGTGGTACTGAGGATGGAACCCAGGGCCTCACATATGCCAGGCGAGCGATCTACCAATGAGCCACAACCCCAGTCCCTTGCCTGGATTCTTGATAATTGCCATTCTGACTACAGTGAGATAAAATCTTAGAGTAGTTGATTTGCATTTCTCTAATTGCTAGAGAAGATGAACATTTTTTCATAAATGTTGATTGTGAAGTGTTTCATATGTTTGAAGATTGATTTTCTTCTCTGAAGTGTCTGTTCAGTTCCTCTGCCCATTTATTAACTGGGTTATTTGGGGGGTTTTTTGGTGTTAAGTCTTTTTAGTTTTTTATATATCCTACAGATGAATGCTTTATCTGAGGTACAGGTGACAAAGATTTTTCCCCATTCTGTAGGTTCTTCCTTCATGCTCTTGATTGTTTCCTTTGCTATGAAGAAGCTTTTTAGTTTGATGCCATCCCATTTATTGATTCTTGATTTTACTTCTTGTACTTTAGGAGTCTTGTTGAGGAAGTTGGTTCCTGAACCAACATAGTGGAGAGTTGGGCCTACATTTTCTTATAATAGGCACAAGATCTCTGGTCTAATTCCTAGGTCCTTGATCCACTTTGTGTTGATTTTTCTGCAGGGTGAGAGATAGGGGTTTAGTTTCATTTTGCTGCATATGGATTCCCAGTTTTCCCAGCACCATTTATTGAAGAGGCTATCTTCTCTCCAATGTATGTTTTTATAGCATCCTGACACTATTTTTAATCAAAGTTGCTAAATCATTTTCCATTTTCTGGGATTACAATTTATTTCTGTTTATTATTGCATGTATCAATCAAAACAAGTCAAATTAATTTTTGAAATGCATCTAAAGCAACCATAATTAAATTGATCAGAATTTAAATTTATACAATCATCTTTTAAATAGGAAATGAAAATTATATACTAAGTAATCTTTCTCTACTTTGATATCCACGCATCCATTCACATCACATACATATGCCAAGAAACTTCCATGCTAATTCCTGAAGTAATACAATGATAAATAAAACACAGACAGTAAACTCCCTTTGTGGAGGTTACATTCTAATTTATGTGTGTCTATGTGCCACTGTATACGTCTTGTGGGGCCACACTTTCATGCATATGAAACAAACAGATTTAGTAGAAACTAGGAAATTTGGTGGCATGAGGCCATGGCATTTATGAAATATGGCATTTCCTAAAGTAGGTTCCCCAAACATCTCTTTAAAAATCTAACTTTTATATACTTCAGTCAAAGGTGAAGTCTAATAGGAAACTGAGTAGACAGGATTGCTTGCAACTATACAATACCGCAGAATGGAGACTATGCAATAACTAAGGCTACATTGGAAAAGACCAGACACCTTCTTCCTGGCTCACTTTGGACACTGACTCTGGGAGAAAATAAGCATCATAGAAGAAGGTGATTTTTCTGAGACCACCATGTTGGAGAAGCCAAAATAGGACATTGAGAAATCATCCCAGCTGATTGCAGACTTTTTCATTAGTCTCTCCAAAGTGCAGACATGTGATTAAAAGAGTGTTTTATCCTCTCTACTATTCCACCCATTGGGTGAGATGCACTAAGTGACTTCAATTGATGCCATGAGGAGCAGAAGAATTTTTTTTTGGGGGGGGTACTGGAGATTGAACCCAGGGGCACTAGACCACTGAGCCACATACCCAGCTCTTTTTTGTATTTTATTTAGAGACAGGGTCTCACTGAGTTGCTTAGGGCCTCGCTAAGTTGCTGAGGCTGGCTTTGAACTCGTGATCCTCCTGCCTCAGCTTCCCGAGTTGCTGGCATAACAGGCATGCACCACCATGCCTGGCAGAGCAGAAGAATTATTCAACTCATTCCTTCCCAAATTCCTTAACTACAGAATATGTAAGATGTAATAAAATATCTGTGGTTTTAAACCACTCAATTTTAAAGTAGTTTATTTATGGCAATAGTAACTATGGTATATATGCAACTTAAGAGCTATGTGATCTTCAAAAAGTTACTCACTTTCCATGAATTTTATTGTTCTCATTGGCCAAATGAAAATACTGATGTATGTCCTTCCTACCCAATATAAAATAATAAGAGATTATGGAAAATAAAAAGCCATGGAAGTACTTTGAGAATTACATTACATAAAAGTAAACCATTATCTGGATCTATGTCTATTGCTATGGTTTTATTGTTTGTGTTCCCTCGAAATTTATATGTTGAATCTTAACTCCCAGGGTGATGTTATTAAAGGGGGATGTTTTAGTCAGCTTTTTTGCTGCTGTGACTAAAAAACCAGACAAGAACAATTGTAAAGGAGGGAAATTTTTATTTGGAGGCTTATAGTTTCAGAGGTCTCAGTTCATAGAAGTTTGGCTCCATTGCTCTGGTCTGGAGGTGAGGCAGAATGTCATGGTGGAAGAATGGCAGAGGGAAGCAGCTCAAGGCATCACACCAGGAAGCCTAGAGACTCTGCTTGCCAGATACAAAATATATACCTCAAAGGCATGTCTCTAATGACTTACCTCCTCTAGCCACATCCTGCCTATCTTCAGTTACCAGTCAGTTAATCCCTATCAGGGGATTGGCTTTCATAACCCAATCATTTCACTTCTAAACCTTTTTGCATTGTCTCACACATGAGCTTTTGGGGCGGGGGCACCTCACATCTAAACCATAGCAGGATATTAGAAGAGTGATTATATCAAAAGTTTGTGTCCTCATGATGGGCTTGGTGCCCTTATAAGAAACTGCATGAAATTTCTGCCATTGCTAGAAAGCACTATCTAGGATCCACATAGTAGGCCTTCATCCCATGTTGAGTCTGACAGCACCTTGCTCTAGGAATTCTCAGCCTTTGGAACTGTAAGAAATAAAGTTCTCTTGTTTATAAGCTACCAAGTTTATAGTTTTTTTGGTAGCAGGCACACACACACACACACACACACACACACAAGCTCCTTGTACTTGTTTATAAATGTACTTGATTATAAAGGAGATGTTTATAAACCAATTGTTAAGTTGAAAATATTGTAAATTGAAATGTATTTAACTCATCTGGCCTACTGGGAATCCTATCCTAGCAATATGGAACCCCACAGAGTATCAATTGTTTCCCTTCATGATCCTGTGGCTGAATGGGAGCTGTGAATCCTTGCTGCTACCCAAAATCCCCAGAGATGAGACTACTGCATGTTGCAAGGCCAGGAAAAAATGAAAATGCAAAATTTCAAGTATAGTTTCTGTTGCATGCATATCAGTTTCTAAAATCCTTACAAAAACTCCCTCTCTACCTGTATTTTATGTTCTTTAGTTTCTCATGTTTCAATTAGAAAAGGACTTCTGGAATATTAATGTATAACATTAACAATCTTTATTTGTATTGGGGCACATAGAAGATTCATAATGGGTCATGACTGACACTTTTAAATAATGGCCAACTGAAAATAGGCAGCCAGTTTTCCAGCATCTGCAACTCTGCTTGACCTCATTAATCTCTTCTGCTGGTCCTGCCACTTACGTTATCATTCTCACAAGCTGGTTAAACTGTTATGTCTTGGTGGGAAAAAAATGTTTCCAAAAGTAATAAACTGCTTCTTTAAAAAATAAAATAGGTAACAATCGAGTCTAAGAAAATAACTCTCTTCAGAAAGAAAAATGAAAGATAATAAAATTGGGGGTAAATGAAAGAGAAGGAGAATAGATTTCATGGTAGCTCACATTTTTGGCATCTACATCCAACTACCATTTACTTTACATAGAAACAAGACTAATGTGATTTCTGTTTAATTTGATGGAAAAAAATGCTGTCCATGAAATGCTAGATAAAACATTATTAGTCTGAAAGGGTTATTTACTTTTAAAGATCTAGCATATTACATTTGATGGAGAAAGGCATTTATTGTAGTGATATGTTTCAACTCAGAGTTCCATGAAGGTCTCAACAGTCACCTCCTATTCCCAAAAATCTGCCAAATGCAATTTTGTATTATTTTGCAACATCTACTTACATATAATCAGATTATATGTGAGCAGGGTGAAGTGACAACATCTGGATTCCATGAGATTTCAATATTTCAACAGAGATAAAGCTCAGTTATTTTGATTTTTGTGACTGATACTTTCACTTAATTGTGAGTTAGTGCTCTTCAAGCTTAATTTGTCTTCTCTAAATCTCTGAATTGTAAGAATGAACATTTTCATACATGTGGATGATTTTTTATTTGCCTTTGTTCTTGGAGATGTTCTAAGTATTGAACCTATTTTTTTCAACTATTTAAGAAAAGCATAAAAATTAAAGCACCTTTCTATCTCAGCTTCTTTGATTATATTTTATTTTGTACTCATATAGAATTAGTTATAAGTGGGTTTTTTTTTGTTTTTTTGCAGTGGTGGGGATTGAATCCAGGGGTTTGTGCTTGTGAGGCAGGCACTCCACTAACTGAGCTATATCTCCAGCCCTCACAAGTGGGTTTTCTTGAGTACATGTATTGCTTTCAGAAATATTTTCAGTATAAGACCTAAGCAAGAGACTCTTTAATTTGTTCTTTAGCTTCTAGCAGTTATTGCTCAGTAACCTATATCCATTTTCTAGTCTTAACTAGAACACAAACGTCTATCACTCTGTATAATTTTAAGAGAGACCATTGATTTCTAATTACATAATGAATTTTGCCACCACACAGGTTATAGAAAATCAGGAAGAATTCTGTTGGCACAAAATCTGTATTTGAAGCAGTGATTTTTTATGTTTGCTGTTGGAAATTACTTGATCGATTCTATAGCACTGTTTGTTTTATTCCTTATAATACAAATCCTGTCATCTGGTTAAATCTTAAAGGTTAATCCTGTAATATGGAAAAATCACATAAAAATATCCTAAATTGAACGAGGAAGACACATAATTCAGAAGACTGTAATCTCCCATTCCTCGGACTACCCACCCCTCCATCTCTGAGAGAGAAAGTCAAAGACTTAACCTCATTTTGGGAATCCCCCGTGTGTGTGTGTGTGTGTGTGAGAGAGAGAGAGAGAGAGAGAGAGAGAGAGAGAGAAAGGAGGGTGTAATTCTTGTGTTGGTTGTAGACTTTATACCTACTCCCTGCAAGTAATTGTGCTATTTCCTTAGATATAATGTCCCCATCCAAAAACCATTCACACTATTTCTTTTCCCAGCCCAGATATCTCATCTAAATTCCAGGTGTATATACTAGATAATACAAAAAGTAGATATCTCATCTGAATTCCAGGTGTATATACTAGATAATACCAAAAGCAATGTCTAATTTTTTTTTTCCAATATGTGGAAGTTAGAGGAAGCGGGAGGAAGGGATATCATGAATGTAAAAGGGAGGCTATATCAGTGTAGAATGAGACCAACAGGAGCTGGAGGGGTAAGGGAAGGCCATAGGAGATGAATTTGATACAACTATTGTATGCATGTATAAATATGCCACAATTAAATCCACCATTCTGTATAATATTCACCAATTAAAAAAAAATGCCTAACACATAGTAGGCACTGAATAAGTATTTGTCCTATGAGTATGGCTCCTTTTCTGGGCGTTCAAACATTAAAGGGCCTTTGGATTATGGCTTCTTCTTTCTCCATGGTATCTTCTACTCCCACATTACAGCTGCCTATATATGTTAATAAGTTTCTATTCCATTTTTCAGCACAAACTTCTGTTCCAGATTTTAGATCTATACGTACTACTCTCTACATCTGCAAACACATGCCTCAAGTCATTCTCAAATTCAAGACATTCATTAGAGAATTCATGATCTCCGAACTCATGTTTCTCGTTATAATAAATGACATTTCTATCCACCCAGCTGTGATCTACCATAGCAAACTCTAAGGTGGCTCCCTCCTTCCCACTCCTGTGTTCAAGCCTTTGTGGAATCCCCTCCCTTGAGAATGGAGGGAGGACCGTGAATTGCTTCTAACTGATAGAACATTGGCAAAGGTTGTGGGGTATCACTTCCATGATTATGTTATATTGCTTGCCAACTCACATAGAAACTCCTTTCTGGCCTTGTTGGAAAGTCTCATATGGAAAGAAACTGTGTTCAGCCTCAAGGACCTTGGTGAATTTTTGGTACAAGTGAAAGTTCTGCATAGAGTGTATAATATAGAAGAAATTATGGGAACAAAACCAGGAAAGGTGATTTCAGGCTAGACTGTGAAGGGCATTACTCTACCATGTAAAGAACAATTAGTGAAAACATTGACTTATTTATTCAATAAATGGTTGCTTAATGCGTATTGATAACAAACTCTTTCCTCTGCACTGGGTTCTTTTCCCATCCCAGATATCTCAGTTGAAAACCAAGCCCCTGGCCAAGGAGTTTACATTTGTAAAAAGTAAGTCACTGAATGGCTAAGTCAGATTGTATGTAATATCACATTTGGATTTTAGAAGAAGAACTTTAAAAGGAAAAAGATTTGTATGAGGAGAGAGTGAAGGCACGGAGAATGGGAATCATTTCTGGGAAATAGTGAGCTAATGTTTTTAAAATACCACATAGGAAGAGATGAGGAAATAGGGAAGGGTGAGTATTAGAGGCGTTCATCACAAGTGAGCACAACACTAGGCACATGGTAAGTCTCGGAATCACCATTGACTTAAACCCGGCCATTGGCTTCACCCAACTTGCCCTACTCACAGTCGACTGGAAATAAGCTACTTGAATCTGGGTTCATTTAGGCACACTCCATGATTGGTCTTTTCAAACAGGTACAGTTTGCTCCTTTAATTTGACAGCTCCTTCTCTGAGGTAATAGTTTTTTATCTGAGGATCATGGGCATGTGTTAGCATTATTAGAACAGTAGCCCTTCTGCCACATGGAAATGTAATCTGTTCTTGAGAGCAGCTGCTTGTCTTCATTGAAACATACAACTTTATCTGAATTTTGCAATTTTCCTACTTGACTCTCAGTTTTCATTCTCTATCTGCCGATGCTGACCTCATCCATATTTGTAAGAGCTTTTTTCATTTTTTTCAGGATTATATTTAAGGCAGGGCAACATTTTCAAAGCAAGTTACATATATTTCAATGTGCTTTTCGGAGTGCATTATAGGAACAGGATATATGACATGAGTACAATCTCAAAGCTAAAGGTAATTTATGCATATATATATATATACACACACACATATATATAAAATCTTTCCATATATGTATATGTAAACATATGTGTGTGTGTGTATATATATATATATGTGTGTGTGTGGTGTGTGTATGTGTATTATATATTATCCCAAAATTCAACACAGGATTAGGTAATAAAACAGGGATGAAAGGGTATTCTATTGAAGATTAGCTCATTTGCAAGTAATTAGCACCACATAAGAAGTTACCTTAAAAGACAATATAATTAGCTTATTAACCTGCATTCAACCACCTTTAAAATTTGAGTGCACAGTAAAATTTAATTTTGGTTGCTTCACAGTATTGGCACTGACAGGTTCCTTTTTTATGCTGCCTTAATCTAAAGTGGTTTTGTGAATTGAATTTAAACACTGTTACTAGGCTGATAACACATAATACATTTTAAAACATGAGTTCTCTATTGTCTGTAACATTCAAGTTTCACTTGTAAGGAAGATAGACTATTTCTATTAGCACTAGACTTATTTCCGGTTCTGAGGGCCAGTCAACACCATAGATGACAAAATTCAGTTTGTCACACTAGGAATCATGCAGGTAGTTCCTTTTGAATCTTCCTTTGCAAAATGAGTTGGATCTAACTGAATTGCCTATACTCAGTCACATCCTGCTTTCCTCCTGTTCTCTTTCCTAATGAAGCAGAATCAGACAGGCAGTTAGTGTAGAAATAGGGAATCTGGTCAAATCGAGGAATGGAGGTCATCAGAGTCTGGGAAGTTGGAGACGCCCCTGGGAGATTGGGATGTCAGTCTCCAGAGCCCTTTTGATCCCCAAGGTTACCTGCTTAACTGCCCCTCCCCAAAACCTGCAGACAGGGAGTTGCTAATTAATGCCCCTGGGCCCCCATGGAATCTCCATGTGGCCCTTCCCCCTGCCATTTGCTTCTTACCTTTTAGCTGTGTCACCACCTCCATATGGGCAGGAAGAAGAGATAAGTAAGAGTCAGAGGAAGGGGCAGAACAAAAGAAGACTCTAACCTATAAAAGATGTAGGGTGCGCTCACTTCTTGGGGATTCTAGAACATCAGCCATGGCCCCCCTTCTCCCTCCCAGGAGAAGTTTGTGTTACTACTTTTAAATAAAGCCTGCTTAACATGCTTGCCTTGGCGTGCTTCTCTGGCCTTATACTTCAACACCTGAGGAAGCAGGACTTGTCACTGGTATGCGGCGATATCACTAATATAATCATCAGAAAATTTGTCTGTAAGCAGTTTTTCTTATCTTTTCCCGGGATTATTTTTTCTTAAACTACTATTGTCTTATGATCATATGTTACTATCTTTCATACTACTGAAAGAATTTTTTTGTTCTTTTAGTTTCATGGTAATAGAAACCAAGATTCATTTATTCCTTCAATAAAAATATCCCCACTTTGTGGAAGTATATTAATATATTTGGGAGGTAGGGTAAATAAAATATAAAATAACAACAAAGAAATAAATTAAGTAGCATGTTTGTTGATCATAAGTTTAAAGGAAGAAACAAAAAGGATAATGGATAGAGTGGACCATGTTGGCAAAGTCTTGAAAAAAAGTGAGAAAGTCATGCAGGAAGTGTATCCCAGACTAAGGGAAAGTTCAGTGCTAAGGCTGAAGCAGCAATGAACTGGGTGGGTTAGAGAAATTTAAGTGCAATGAGTTCCTTGAGACTGGAGAGGTATGTAGGTATGTACAAGGAAACGTGTAGCCGCCCAGAGCTAAGTGCAAACAGAAAACAAAGAAAAAGGGAGGACATGGAATGTTTTCATTCTCTTTCTTCCTTTTTTTAAAACTTGGTGATGAGGACCGAACCCAGTACCTTAAAGGTGCTAAGCAAGCACTCCATCACTGAGCTACAGCCCCAGCCTCTGGGGATTGCTTTCCAAGTAC
Source organism: Glaucomys volans (assembly GCA_020662805.1). Lineage (NCBI taxonomy): Eukaryota > Metazoa > Chordata > Mammalia > Rodentia > Sciuridae > Glaucomys > Glaucomys volans. The sequence goes on from JAJEJO010004486.1 coordinate 18,987, forward strand.
AGATCCAGTTAACAGCCGTTTTGTTGGCAATCCAATTTGTTAATTTAACTGTCAATACTGATCTAAGCAATTCATTATTTCAAGTTTTATCCTATAGAGCTGAAGATTTCAAGTTAGTATTTGTGTAGTCAGAAACATGGGATGATACAATTCTGTTTGCAGAATTAAGCTAGGGAAGACAGTGTATTAAGTGGCAGGCAGAGAGGAGGGGCTCCTTGGATTTTATAGAGTTTTTTAATTCCTACCAGAAAAAAATTAAGGTCACTTCAACAAGACATCAAAATGACTTTTGGAATAAGGAATAATTGAAACTCTGTCAAAGAGTCGTATGGCTTTATTTAGATGAAACATGGGTCCTGCCTTTGAATTCCATTATTTAAAATGAATTTAGTTAAGCAATACATAATCTATATGGATGTATTTGCAGATCATCAAGCTTTGCTTATATGAGTTTCAAGAAATTAGAACCACATTCATCTTCCCCATTACTGCTGAGTCTAGTAATTAATAATATTTGTACACTAAAGAACATTCAGTGTTGTGTTGCTCAAGTCTTAATGTTGCCAAAAGCTAACGAGGACAGAGTTTTGAGAAAAAAGAAAAAGAAGGTTTATTACTTTGCTAGCAAAGGAGAAACACAGGGGACTCCTGTCCCAGAGGCTGGGTTTCTGCCCATCAGCAGGAACTGGGGGCTTTTAAAGAGGTGACTCAAAGGCCACCATTCCATGTGTTCTCTGTCAGTGACACTGCCGGTTATTGGTGAGAGTTCTGCCTCCTCAAATGTTGAAGTTTGAACACCAGAGAAGCACGCCAAGGCAAGCATATAGAGCAGGTTTTATTTAAAGGTAGTAACACAGACTTCTCCTGGGAGGGAGAAGGGGGCCAGGGCTGATGTTCTAGAATCCCAAGAAGTGAGCAACCTTACATCTTTTATAGATTAGAGTCTCCTTTGTTCTGCTCTCTCCCCCCCTTATCTCTGTCCTTCGGGCTTACCAGTCTACGGTGACGGTGACAACCCAGGAGATGCCAGAGGGATGGCCAAAATGTGAGAAGCAGATGGGGGGGGGGGGGTTCCAAATGGAGTGATCCAGGCAGGTAGCAGCCCAGGGGGCATTAATTAGCAACTCCCTGCCTGCAGCCTTTTGGGAGGGGTAGTATAGGCAGGTAACCTTGGTGACCAAAAGGGCTCTGGAGATACTGACATTCCAATCTCCCAGGGGTGTTCTCCAACTTCCAGGATCCAAACTGGCCTCCATTTCCTGAATTAGATTCAATCACCTATCTATCCTAACTACCTGTCTTTAATTATGGCTTCATCAGGAGTTGGAATTCACTTATTAATTGAGAGATAGTCATTTCTGAGATCTTCTGGTGCCATCCCAAAGTCTGGATTACTTGGTTCCTGTGGTGGGTGTGTGCTCAGGACAGATAACTCTGCCCAGGAGGGGGAAGAAAGGTGTCTTGTTTCCCCTGAGATTGGGGAGGGGGAGAGATTAGGGAGGAGCAGGGAGAGAGGAAGAGAAGGAAACATGTCCATTTTAAAAATTAGTCGCAGTGGCAGAGCAGCCAGGGCTACATTCAAAGCATCAAGTGGACCACGGTTACATGTTTACTCATTTGTGATAAGGTGTATACCATCTCAGGTTAAATAGTAATAAATTGCATTTCTTCGTATTCTTTTTTTTTTCTTTTTTTTTTTTTATTGTTTGCGGTGCTGGGGATTGAACCCAGGGCCTTGGGCTTACAAGGTAAGCACTCTACCAACTGAGCTATATCCCCAGCCCCTCTTCGTGTTCTTATAAAATTAGAATTTTTCTCAAAATTATAAAATAATATCTTATAAACTTAGAATATTTTCCTCAATCATATCTGCATGTCCTTTGCATTCAACACCAAAGTTTTACTCCTGCCAGATGAAACTGGAGTTTTGAGATTAGATTCCCCACTTTGCCAATTTCCTCTGGGTTCTTGTCTACCAAATTTTGAAGGATAAAGTCCGTGGACAATCATGGAAGGGAAGAGTAAACGGAGCAGAATTTATTTAAGCGAGAAGAGATGGAGCTCCCACCATGCAGGAGGGCGCCTGATAGCAGAAAACCCACTTTGGCTGCCAGCTTAGGAGTTTACATATGGCTCTGGGCAGAGCGTGGAGCAAAAGCTATGCAAGTAGGTATTGAGAAAGGCATCCTGGCTACCATCCAGGTTCACTTCCATCCCCCTTTCTGTGACCCATCCTCCTTCCTGTAACTCCACCTGGGTTCACCCCCACCTTCCCTTTCCACCTGTGGGACCAAGGAGTTGGCTGGAGTGTTCCCACAGGTGAGTCTCAAGGTCGTTTACATTTGAAACAGGCCTTGGTGGTGCCATTAATATGTCTATCAGTGAGCCTCCAGGTGTGGTTCCTGTGTTCGAATAAGACTGACCATTGATAATTCTTATTTAATATTTGCATTTCCTTTGCATTCAATACTGAAGTTTTACTCCAGTCTTTAAATTATCTAAACCTCTTGTAATGAAAGAAAAGACTTGGGGCTGGAGATGTAGCTTAGTTGGTAGAGTGTTCCCCTTGCAAGCACAAGGCCCTGGTTCAATCCCCAGCAGTGCAAAAGAAAAAAAAAAAGAAAGAAAGAAAGAAGAAAGAAAGAAAGAAAGAAAGAAAGAAAGAAAGAAAGAGAGAAGACACATATGGGAAAACTGTGCCAAAAGCTAGCAAAAGGAGAGTTCGAACTTATGGTGTCTAAAAGTCACAGGACAAAGACATTGTGTATTGGACACTCATTTTCCATGACTTATTAAAGGCTAGATTGAGCCATGGGAGCAGAATAAAATCTTGGGATGGCCTGTGTTGCATTTTTGAAATTCAAAACACTTACGCCTTGACATTGGATAACTTGGATTTGGGGACAGTTTAGTCATTCATTAGCTCTGAGTCACTACTTCCCAACTGTAAAATAAGACGTTGTACTAGGACAGTGATGTGAAAACTCTACTCTAGGGGACGCCAAAAAGGTACTTCTAGGACTGCTGCAGAAGTTTGAGAGAGGTGGGGTGAAAAGGACACATAGTTGTTCCTAGCAGGCTGATTTTTTATATAGTACTAGAATTCCTTGTAAGAGTTCATTTAAAGGAAGGTTTCCACTGTGAAAATCATTTAAAAATTGTTTCAGAAAGATGTTCATCAAACTTTTAAGCAATTTCTTTGACCATAAAAATAAGCTTTAAAAATACTCCCTCATGTACCTATAAATTAAAAGCTAAAAATTCTCACTATGTGTTTACCTGGTCACAAAAGGGCATACATTAGAGCATATTCCAAATATATTTAATATAAAATAAAAATATTTCATCATCCTTTCAAATACAACCAATAATATATGTATCAACACAATTGGATCTACGCCATTATCCATTAACAAGTACACAATCTATATTACAACTCAGAAGTTTGACATTGTTCCCTTTTTCTTATAAGTCTTAGTGCCATTCCTTGTAGGATCTTGTACTAATATAATGTATTCTATGCTTAGACGTTTTTTGAACATAAAATATAAAAAGTGCTCATCATCTCTAGTAATTAGAGAAATGCAAATCAAAACTACCCTAAGATTTCATCTAACTCCAACTAGAATGGCTATTATCAGGAATACAAGCAATAACAAGTGTTGGCGAGGATGTGGGGGAAAAGGCACATTTATACATTGCTTATACATTTATACATTGGTGGAATTGCATTATACATTTATACATTGGTGGAATTGCAAATTGGTGCAGCCACTCTGGAAAGCAGTATGGAGATTCCTCAGAAAACTTGGAATGGACCCACCATTTGACCCAGCTATCCCACTCCTCGGTTTATACCCAAAGGTCTTAAAATGAGCAAAGTATAGGGATGCAGCCACATCTATGTTCATAGCTGCTCAATTCACAATAGCTAGATTGTGGAACCAACCTAGATGCCCTTCAATTGAAGAATGGATAAAGAAACTGTGGTATATATACACAATGGAATATTAGCCATAAGAAAGAATAAAACTATGGCATTTGCAGGTAAATGGATGGAGGCGGAGAATATCATGCTAAGTGAAATAAGTCGAGCCTCAAAAACCAAGGGCCAAATGTTTTCTCTGATAAGTGGATGATGATGCATAACAGGGGTGCGGGGTGGGGGTTGCGTGGGGGAGAACAAGAGAAGAATGGAGAAAAAAAAGTATTTCCTTCATACAAAAATATGTACTTATATACACATGAACTTTTCATTTAAAAGTTTTCAGTAACCATACTTTCTTATGGATTAAAAAAACCCTCAAGATTGAGTTGCAACTAAATATTTGGTAGTAAAGAGTTGGTCATTTCGATAAAAATACAAACACTGTAAGCACAAATGATGAGGCAGGAAGCAGACCTGGGATAGGCAAGCTCTTCTTTATTCAGCGGCAGTCAATTGATCAAACACCTGATGTGGCTCACTTTCAGGGGATGAAAAATGGCATGGACTAACCAGAAGGGTCTGGGTTTTATAGGCTTCATTTAGAGCAGGACAGGTGGGTAGTTCCTGGGGTTCATTGTATTGATCCCAATACACAGGAATGTGAATAGGCAATTTCCTGAGGCTTGTTGTATTGGGGTCAGCTGGCCATTAGGGTGGGAGGGGGGGTCAGGTGTGAGTTCCTTTTGTGTCCCTTCCCTCTGATTGAGGTCTGGGCTTTGAAATGACAAAAGCTTCCATTTTACCCTGGACAAGGTGGGTGGGGGAACAGCTGCTGATTGTCCTTGGATTTATTCTCCATATCCTTCAAACATAAACATAAAAATACATTTATGTAAAATGTGTTTCTTAAATGAATTGGGTAATAAATAATTTTTTGATGAGTTTATATGTCCAAAACCAAATATTAATTAATTATGCTAGAATTGAGTTCATCAATTAAGTACCTCTAGTGCGCATGTGCATGTGTTCACCGCAGGATGGGAAAGGAATTTTGTTTTAAGTTTTGTTGCTCACTCATTCAAACTGCTTCTGACTTAGATGTTGAAGATTTATTAGCTCTTCTCTGACTTAGGTTCCCCTTCAATGTGGTTGAAAGGAAAGCATTGGAAACCAAATAAATTGCAAAGAATGTGTAAGCCTGCGATAGTGGTAGTTTGATTCACATTTTCAACACTTACAGTGTTTCAAATTGAATCTATGTTCAGTGTCTTGGGGTTTTTTCCGGCCCCCAGGGCAATACCTCATACTGTGATGTAAAGGACATGAAAACACAGTCTTTCTTTTGTAAAATAGGAGAAGAGCAAGCATTAGGAGGTGAGGAAGGAGTGCTGCCTGGAGCCTTGTGCTCAAGGTCTTCCAGGCAGACCAGTTTTAGAAAGATGCCAATAGAGAAGCAGGGGGGCTGAAAACATTCTCTTGGAACTAGTGACATCCGGGTACATCTTCATAGCTCTTCACAGACTTGTACACACAGTACGTACACCCCAGTTTAAGAACGACTGCATTTGAGGATGTCTTGAGTCTTCACATTTTATAATTCTGTGATCACTTGTAAGCTGCAGTATTAGAGATTGTGACCCTAAAATCCCTTCATAACGGAGAAGCAAGAAGGTGATGCACATGTATTTTGCAAATGCAGACTATGCATCAGCGTTTAATATTTTCTTTGGTATTTGCATCGGATTAAACCTCTGTAAATAATGGTATCCCCCAAATCAGTTATTGTTCTTCTCATGTGTATCTGATTGAAAACTGAACTTGAAAATTGAGTTTTCCAGTTTACTTGTAAGTAGATCCAAAGCAAATCAGCCCTGTTTCATGCCTCTTGCCTACTGATAAATTGAATTGACTTGAACAGAAACACATTAAAATGTAACATGAGAAGAATATAGGAAGAGAGGAGAAGTGGCGTGATAATTACCATAGAGACATTATATCGACCCTGCTATTAGTTTTTCATGTCGCTAGCAAAACTGAGAAGCAAGTTCATTAGAGTAAATACAAAGACTTATTTCTATGTGTTGCAATTATATTGTTCTAATTGAGAAGAGAAGCATGACACAGCTACATGGATTCTGTGCAGAGCTGTTTAGGTAATTAACTCCAGCAGTGACACCCTAGCCCCAGATAACAAGGAACATACAATTTTCACCTGAGGACTCCAGGCATTTAGCTTTTTCAAATCAAAACTGTACTGATGGGGACTACTTAACCCATGCATGCAGTGGGGCACACCTACCTCTCCTGTCCGAATCTCTTGAGCAGCATGAGTCTCTCCCTGTCCGTATAAATATACAAGAACATTATCATGAAATGAGGTGGCTGGCACCCACTGTCAGAAGTGGGTGCTTATTGGTATAACACAAACAGACAGAATGCGCCCCTCAAGTCCTTGATTGCTAGTAAGCACTTCATGAAGGTTTGATGATTGTGGAAGGAAGGAAGCAAGCAAGGAAGCAAGGAAGGAAAGAAGGATGACAGACAAGGGAAGGAAGGGACAACACACATACACATGAATCTATATAAAGGAACATTGTGCATATATATATTTAAGTGAACAGAGTACAGAGATATAAATGCATCATTTATAATATGGTACAAATATATGAGTATGTTACGTATGTATATATGTTGGTGCATATATGCATATATATGCCTATACACACATATGTATACATGCTGAGATACACACGTGTGAGAGAATAAACCTCTTCAAATAGCAATTCTCATTTTGCTTTTAACTCTCACAGCAGTGTGAGCAACAAAAGGGCAGGAGCCTCTTTTCTTCAACTTCTTATAATTAAGTCTACTGCTGTGTATGCTTCAGAGTAAAAACAAAAATAAATAAGTATATACAAGAAATACCATAAATAGCTATGAAATTGAAGTAAGAGCATGTATGCGGATGCAATTTGAGTTCTAGAGTGCTGTGGAAGGGTAAGGTGGGCATTTGTTGGGAGCACACACGGCCACTGCATTTTCATGAGAGAGATGTTCAGGGATGCAGCTCTACTCCCAAAGGCAAAAGATGGTAGCATCAAAGGCAATAGATATTTTCGTCAAAAAAGATTTCAAAATGTGGGTTCTGTAGTCAAACAGAGCTGAGGTAGAATCTCGGCTTCATCACTCCCTAGCTGTGATATTGTGGATGAGATATCCAACCTCTACACAACCAAGCTCAGTCATCTCCTTGTGTGTGTGTGTGTGTGTGTGTGTGTGTGTGCGCGCGCGGTACAGGCTCATTCAATCAATCTTTAGATAGAAAGGTATTGAAGAAGAAAAGGATGGTTCCTTTGTTCAGTTGTCAAGTTTGGTGGCAACAAAAATAAGACAGATTTTGCAGCAAAATAAATAAGGACTTTTGTCCTAAATCTACTTCCTAAAAGCTGTGTGATTGTGAGCAACTCATTCAAGTTGTGGTCATCTTCCTCGTTTCACAATTGAGAGAGTGACTTCAGAGGAAATTCAGGAATGATGTCACGTTCTCAACTTCTCAAGGCCTTGTATTCCCTATCAGGACTCAAGAAGTGCTTGGCACTTCTGAAGTGCTAAATAAACATGTGGTAAATTGAGTTAGGTAGGTGGCTATGAGAATCGAGCCTGTAAAATTGACAATAGTTTGGTGAGTAGGGCCTGAATACTCTAATAACACTTCTGAAACACAAGAGCTCCTGAGAATGAGGATCGGGCAGGGTTCGTGGGAGGGTAGAGTCATCAATTTAATGGTTGATAAATACACAAGCCTTTTTAAATGAACTGAGTGATTCCACATGCAGCCTTCTCCCGGGAGGCCAAATTGAACAATTTCAAATCCATGGATGGTATACCGAAAATTGCCCTAGAAATAAAAATGACTGCTAGAATTTCAGGTCTCAGGCTTGCTTGCGTGCGCTCTCTCTCTCCTCTTCTCTCTCTTTCTCTTAAAAAAATAACAAATACATTAATATTCACCCACTGGACACAGGAAGAAAAAAAACAAAAACAACCTTTAAATTGCCAGTATTTTTATTTGAGTCATTTTTCTTTATAAGAGAAAAGGAAAGGGACTTAACAATTCTCCCAACAAAATGAATGAAGAATACATATGGTATAGTGAAAATTTGAAATGACCATTTTATTGTTTGCTATCAAAGCAGTGGGTAGGGGTGGGGAGTGATATTGTATTTCTTTGAGATGAATATTAGAAATAAGTGTGTGTGCTGTTAACACAGCCATGCTTTTTCTTATAAAATGATTCACATAATTTCATGGTAATATCTTTTTTACAATTTAGCATATATTTTCAAGGATTGTTTCTGTTTTCCATGCGTACTATCCTTGTGGTTGTGATGGTTGTTACTCTTATTGTTTTTGCTGGTTTTGTTGCATTCATTCCAAGTTTTACAGAAAGAACTGAAGCTAGAGAAAGATGAACTGACCTAGTTATAGAGGTAAAATCTCTTCAGGGAGAGGAGACCTGCATGCATACAAAGGGAACATAAGTTTCCCTGTTCAGTGTGATAGAGTTCAAAGATCAAAGGTCATGTGGCCAGTAATTTCATACTTGAATTGAAACTAGCATAAATTTATTAAGTCAGCACCAAGTAGGGTCATTTATAAATGATACTACTAGATGTGTGACTGTGTGCTTTAGATGTGTGCTTTATCACTACTGCAACTAAAAGACCTGACCAGAACAGTTTTAGAGGAGGAAAAGTTTATTTGGGGGCTCACAGTTTCAGAGGTCTCAGTCCACAGAAGGCCAGCTCCATTCCTCTGGGATTGCGGTGGAGGGAAGCAGCTCACATGATGATCAGAAAGCAGAAAGAGACTCTACTCACCAGATACAAATATATACCATGCCTCCAATGATCTACCTTCTTTGGGCACACCCTACCCACCTTCAGTTACTACCCAATTAATCCCATCTGGGATTAATGCACTGATTAGGTTAAGGCTCTCACAACCCAATCATTTCATCTCTGAACCTTCTTGCATTTTCGTATATGAGCTTTTGGGGGATACCTCACTTCCAAACCATAACAGTGACAATACAGTTTATACAGAAATGCCTGGGAATATTTTAATCAAATACATGTATATATTTACTTATCAATAAAATAAATACATACTGTATTCAGATGACCATATTACTTATGCAAAGGTCCAATTTTGTTAATACTTTTTACTGATTTAGATAGGACATGTTAGGCCTAGTTATCTGTAGGAGTCAGCCGTTTGTGTCCCTTCTAACTACCTCCTCCTTACTTAATGTAGTTACATACTCTCTTCATTCAATTATTCAACAGATATTTATTAAGTGCTTATCATATACCAAGCACTATGGTAGGTTCTGAAGACCCAATAACAAAGAGACCAATATGGTTCTTTTTCTTGCTGAACACAAAATCTCATGAGGGAGGCAGATAATTTGTAGGTAGATATGAAAGGACTTGCTGATAAATGGGACTTTGGGACTAAGGAAAAAGAAGAGGTCATGAATAACTCCTTTTCTAACTTGGAAAACTGAGCAGAAGGCATTGTCATTCACTGACAGAGAGTATTCTGGAGCAATAACAGGTTTTTTGTTGTTGTTTGTTCCTTTGCTACTATCCTTCTGACTTGACAAAAGAAAAGTGATAGATTCAATTTCAGGTGTGTTGAGCTTTAGGGACTTGTGGGATACTGAAAGGAAAATGTCTTAATCAGTAATTGGATATACAGGCCAGTGTCTGTTCAACCTCTGGATACCGTGCCTCCCTCCTCAAGGATCTTTATCCTTTCTACTGTTTTTAGGTTCTTTCATTTTTTTCTTTTCTCCTTACTATAAAAAACGTATTTCACAAACTTAAAAAAAGGAGGGGGATACAAGTCCTGTTGCAGTATCTCTTTCCTTCCTATCTTTAAGTCATTCATTTCACTAGTGTTTATACAGCACATATTAAGAAATTTGCAGATACTAAAGATAAGATGGTAAATAAGATCATCAAGAGTCCTGTCTTTACGATGCTTCATACAGATAGTGAACAAATAGCAAGTATGTCATGTGTTATAAGTATAAAATGTTAAAGAAAGTGAAATAAGAAGACATGATCTAGACAGAGAAGTCATGAAAATTTTGGAGGGAGGGATGGGTGGCACCTAAAAGAAGAATAACAGCCAACAGAAGATCATGGAGGTTGGATGAGCTTGCACAAGAGTTGAACACTACAGGAACATTTGTTGAGACTCTAAGGTGGGAAAGATCACCGACCTTTGAGGGAACTGAAAGAGGTCCATAGTGGATGCAAATATTAAGTTCAACCATCAGAATTCACCCCTATTTTTCCTCTATCAAAATGGCAATTCTGGATGGTTCAATTCAATGCAATGGGGAATGAGATAAAAAAAAAATTCATTCATTCATTGGGCAAGTATCGATTGAGTGCCTAGTGAAACACTTCCAAGCACTGAAGATTCAGCAGCCACTAAGATAATGAATTGTGCTGACAAATTTTAAGTTCTGGTGAGGAAAGAAAGAATTTTTAAATGTGCTGCTGGTGGTGAGACATGGACTGATCACAGAGAGTTGTATACTTTTGTAATTGATCCTAATGGCAACAAGAATACATGAATGGATATTAAGCAGGGAAGTTACCATGCCAATTTTGTATTTCAAAAATATACCAATGGCTAAGGTGTGCTAAAGCTGAATGGATCAGAAGGGCTCAAAAGTAGAAATGAGACAAACTGGGAGACTGTCAATCATCAGGTGATATATCATAGTATCTTGGACTACGGTGCATTTAGAATAGAGAGATTTGGGCATTTGCATGCTTAATTTTATAATGGAATCAGCAAGTCTTCAAAATTGTTGGGATGCGATGAGGGGAGGCAAAGCAAGGCAAAAATCTGGAATCACATTCAGATTTTTTTTTTATTTGAAATTCTGGATGGATGATGGAATGATTCACTATGATCAAGAGCACATGAGAAATAATTGGTTTGGAGTGTGTTTATGATCACTTGCAGACATTATAAGATATTTGTGAAATAGGCAGAAACATCAGTAGTCATTTGAATATATCAAAACAGGGGCAATGGGATTAATCCTCCCTGAGTGTAGACAATAATGGATGCAGGTGATCTAGGGAATATGTAAGGAATAATAAATTTAAAAGGGTCTTCTTATTATTGCCACATGCTGTGAAAGCTAAATCATTCCAGAGATGTTATATTCCTTCCTAGTGAGGATGACTCTTCCTGTCACCACCACCCCTTCCTTGTTATACCACTACAACTGAGGAATATTTAACATTGAGAAAAGCAAAGGAAAGAGCCAGAACCTTGAACACGATTATATCTATGGGAATGGCACAGAGAGAAAGACTGTGTAAAGAGACTAGGAAATATTTTCCAGAATCATAGGAGAAATTTTCAAAGTGAGTACTGTTATAGAAGTCAAAGGAAGAGAGTATTTCTACAAAAACAGAGTGGCTGAATGTCAAGTAAAGTGAAGACTGAGAAATGTATTCTCTTTATTCATCTTTAATTAAGCATTGACTGTGTGCTAGGACAATAGAGAATACAACATGGTTCTCATCCTTGTCAGGCAAGTGAAGGAAACAAACTCATACTTAGTTATAAAGTTATATCATAGGTGTTATGAGGAAAGCATATTAAGAAAATGCTTCTGGAGAAACTCTACTGGAGAGGAGAGAGAAGAATGGGGGCAGAGGTGGGGCCAGAGAAAGCTTTATAAGAAAGATGACATTGATGGGGAGGCTTGAAGATCAATATAGATTCACCAGATGAGAAGAAACAGCGGCAAATGCAATGCAAATTCATGGAGCTAGGAAAAAGTATGAAGCTTTCAGTAAATGAGTGCTCAGTGCAAATGGGGGGAACAAGAAAGAGACTGAAAATGTAAGCCAAAATTATTTTGTGCATTGTGAAGTGCCAACCTAAAAGATTTGAACATTTTTTCAGTTTTTGGTACTGGGAATTGAAACCAGGGACACTTCACCACTGAGTTTCATTTCCAGTTTTATTATTCTTTTTTTCATTTTTATTTTGAGACAGAGTCTCACTAATGCTTCTAAGGAGCTAAACACAAAGATTAGGTCTAAATGATTGTTCCTGTTCAGTAAGTATTGATTTTGGACATGAAATATTGCACACTTTCAAGAGCAGCACTGGTTTCATATGGGTACCTGCATACTTAGGAGACATAATTTGGCATAAACCATACATGCTGTGTTCCTTCAAAAAGATGCAATATCTCTTTTATCTGAAATGTCCCCGGTCTAAATTACCACCATTTTGTTTCTTCTCTCTGAATTCTTTGTATCCTCTGGTAGCTCAAAGAAATCTGGATGAATTTGCCCAGAAATTTTGGATAATGGCTATCAACATAGAAACTGGATTTTTCAGGCCTCTTGTTGATTAGGGTCTTAAACAAGTTGCAAATAAATTAGTACTTGCTCAGGATTTGACAATTCAGTCATATTTAAATGAGTAAAATTCCAAGAGGAAGTTTTATCTATTGACACAAATATCAAAGGACTCCATCCAGATAATATTGAATGAGAGTAAATATAGTGACTCACCCTATCAGTTCTTTCCTTTCAAAATATTTAGCAAAATACCTAGGTTATTTTTAAGCTTTGGATAACATTACTAGAAAATGCTTATCAATGTATACATACTCAACTCTTCTCTCCTTAAATGGAATACTTTAGTAATAAACCCTATAAAGATATAATGCATTGCATGCACAGGGTACAGTGTTACTCAAAGAGTATCATTATTCACCTATTACCAAGGGTACTGGATATCAAACAATGTCTACAAATTCACTGTAGCCATTCTATTATCTGACTGAGGGTACTCTAAACAGCTATGTCTATTTCTAGTGAATGTGCTGCATTTCTTTACCATGTTAATCAGTGATCTCCAAAGAAACAGAACAAGTAGAAAGCATATATATATACATATATATATATATATATGTATATATATATGTGTGTGTGTGTGTGTATATACACATATATATGCCTATGTGTATATATATACATATATACACATATGTGTATATATATATACACACACACACATATTATGGTATTGATTGACTGCAATGATTCTCTCTTTCTCTCTACACAAACACACTCTGAATACAGGGTTATCTTCCTTGCATGCAATGTTTCTGTCCAAACTACCATCCATGAACTTATAGCATGTTTAATCTATCATCACAGTATCTGCACAGCATTACTTTTGCCTAAGGAACTCACTTTACAGCAAATGAAATGAGACAATTTGCCCATACTCATGGAATTCACTGGTTTTTCCATGCTCCCACTGTCTGAAAGCAACTGTGTGTGTGTGTGTGTGTGTGTGCGCGCGCGAGTGTGTATGTGCATGTGTGTGCGTTGAGACACATGAGATAGATAGATAGATAGATAGATAGATAGATAGATAGATAGATGATAGATAGATCAACAGAAGGAGATATTATGAGAATAATAAGTCTCCTAATTATGGAGGCTGAGAAAGCCTAGGATTTGCCATCTATAAGCTGAAAGACCAGGAATGTGTGTAGTGTAGTTCCAATCCAAGCCCAAAGAGAAGAACTGATGGTATACATCCAAGTCCAAGGTTCGGAGAAAACGAGAAGCCATGTCTCAGCTCAAGGAGACAGGCAAGAAGAAAAAGTGATGAATTTCTTCTTACTCTGTCTTTTTATTCTATCCAGACCCTCAATTTTTGGATGATGTCCATTCATATATGAAAGGGCAATCAACTTAACTAAATCCACTGATTGAAATATTAATGTCATCCTAAAACATCCTCAGAGTCATACCCAGAAATAATGTTTACTCTGGGAATCCTGTGACTAGTCACACCCATACCTTGTCAACTTAACAGCAATACATATTTCCTTAGACCATATGTATTGCCAAATAAATAAAACAAAAAGGTCCTAATTCCACCTACCATGATACAGTTATGTTGTGCTTAACCAAAACTCCATTTACCCCTTTGCAAGAAAAGATAAAGTCCTAGAGTAATGTTTACTCTTCTGCTGGCCATCCAGTAACTTAAATACCATGATATAAAATGAACAATACTTAAATAATATGACATAAAGTCAATACATCTTATCTTATATGATAAGGGAAAAATAAAAGAAACCAAACACACACACACACACACACACACACACACACACACACTTATAGCAAAATAAGAAGAAAATGCTCATGACAATTACAGTCCTTATTTCTGTAACTGGCCATGTGGTTCCAGAATTTATATTTTATAATTTATTTATAATTACCCATTTTTACTACTCATTCTGTATTCCTTTGCCTTCAGTGAGTACCGTAACTGGTCACAATTCTTTACCTGGAGGAGTGACTCAAATCTTCATTCCTAAAAGGTTTGGCCATTCGTAAAACTGCCTAGATTGGGTTGCTATATTTTTTATTGATCTTAATCAGAGGGCATAGCAATAGTAATAGATGTCCTAAGGAATCACTTGTATTCTTGACCTCCATTGTGAAGTGGCAGTCTAATTTCCCCTTGCAAACCTGAATCAATCACCCCAGCCAATATCATAATAGTTTCTGTTGACTCAGGCATGAAGGAGCTCAAAGAGGCCTGATGGCAGCCTTGTGTCTCCTGATGGCAGTATTCCTCCCTCTGTAACTAACCACTCTAGGCCAGAAGAGCATGAACCCACAAAAACAGCAAGTAAAATTTTGCTAGTATACCACCGGAAGTAAGTAAGGGTGAGTGGGACCACTCTCACTTTCACCCCTTGATTCCTGGACCCATGAATCTTGACTCTCAGAGAAACAGTACCTTATGGAGAATGCTGATTCAGAGTATATACAGCTTTCTGGAGGACTCTGCCCCAGCCCTGCAAAATAGTGCCACTTGGATGTTGCTGTAACAGAATCTTCAAAGTGCTATTCCACCATTCTATGAAGCCAGTTTGTTTAGAGTGGTGGGGAAACAGAAAAAGGGAATTCCATGAGCATGAGCACATTGTCTCATTTCATTTTCTGTGAAGTGAGTTCCTTGGACAGAAGCAATGCTGTGTGGATACCATACTGGGGAATTAAACGTGTTATAAATTCATGGAAGTAATTTGGGCAGAAACACTGCATCTCACAAAGGTTGTCTTGACATGTTCCAATCACTGCACCCCTAGAAATTTCACTAAGGAAGAAGGCTGTTAAATTTTAGCTGAACTTATTCCCTGTCCTCTGACATGAATTTTTTTTATCAATAAGTCTAGAATAGTTGTTATTTCTTGCTTACTAGGTCCAATGTGGTTGATAGCATTGACCCATTTTCAGAGAAAGCATCTATTCCAGTAAGAAAATATGCTCATTTTCCACTGTGGATGTGTTTCATGTAATCAGCCTGCACCATGTAGCGGGCTGATCACCTGGAGGCATAGTGTGGTGACTCAGTGTTGGTCTCTGCTGCTAGCAGATTGCGCACTTAGTGACTGTGTTAGTATTAGCCTTGGTGAATTGAAGTCCATGTTGCTGAGCCCATGTTTAACCTCCATTCCCGCCACCATGGATGCATTATTTATGAGCCCATTGGATGATGACGGGGTAGCTGAGGAAAAATAAAAAGACTGACTGATATCCAAACAACGTGTTATCTTATCCACTTGATTTTTAAATTCCTCCTTTGTGGAGTTCACTTATTGGTGAGCATAAACATTGGACACAAATATAATTATGCCTTTTGCCCATTTGTATGGTTTGAATGTGAGGTGTCCCCCAAAATCTCATGTGCAAGACAATGCAAGAAGGTCTAGAGAAGAGGGCTGGGGATATAGCTCAGTTGGTAGAGTACTTGCCTCTCAAGCATGAGGCCCTGGGTTCAATCCCCAGCACCACAAGAAAAACAGAAAAAGGTTTGAAGGACAAATGATCAGGTTATGAGAGTGTTAATCCTATCAGTGAATTAAGCCCCTGATGGGATTAACTAAGTGGAAACTGAAGGATGGGTAGGCTATGGTGGAGGAGGTGGTTCGTCAGGGACATGGCTTTGTGGGTATATATTTGTATCTGGTGAGTGGAGTCTCTCTCTGCTTCCTGATCACCACATGAGCTGCTTCCCTCTGCCACACTCTTCTGCCATGATGTTCAGCCTCACCTCGAGCCCCGAGGATTAGTGCCAGCTGTCTATGGACTGAGTCTCTGAAACCATAAGCCCCCTAATAAACTTTTCCTCCTGTACAATTGTTCTTGTCAGGTTTCTTTTAGTCACAGCAGTGAAAAACCTGGCTAAAACACCCACACAAATAGGTCTATCCACATTCCTCTTTTTGGTCATCAATTTTTCCAATCGTGTTCTTTCTAATTCCCTGACTATGCAGTCACACCATTTTCTGCCACCCATGAATGGATACATCAAAGGTACCATTTCTCCTTCCAAGCAAAATGAGTAACCAGCTGCACTGTTCAAGTTCTGTTCACTTGGAGGTCTTCCCTTTGCTATTCTCCTTCAGGGCTGTGTCTGGTAGGAGTATAGCACTCCAGCTTTCCACTTTTGGGTGGTACCTGCATGATGTGCAGACCCCATCGTTAAACAAGATCCTTGTCTTCTCCTCCTCTGTCAATTGAACTTAGGGAACTCTCCTTGAGACTATAGGTGTAGGCTGACACATGGAAGGCAGTGTAGCAGGAATAGGAATCATGAGCATTTTGGTTTCTTCTTCATATAATTTACATATGTTGTTAGGGTCTGCTTAGGTCCAATCACTGCGTTTTGATAGTAGTATATTGTTCTGCATCCTTGATTTTTTTGATTTTTTTGGTCAGATAAAGCTGAGCTCATGATGGGCAGATCAGTTTGCATGGTCACTTTATGGTTCATGGTTAAACCTTACATCTCTATCAAAGTCCACTGGCAGGCAGACCAAGAGATGTTTCTCCAGAGCAGAAGTTACCTGGAGATGACAGCGGGACCTGATTCCAAATTCCTGTGATTTAGGGGCCTGCCAAAGGCTCCAAACAGTGTCTTTACCTGCCAATGACATGTCAAGCACCATTGCACCTGCTGGATCAGGTGGCCCAAATAGTAGAGAAACTTGCACCACAACATGGACCTATTCAGATCCTTCTCTTTCTCTTGGCTATATGAAACCTAGTACTTTTCAACTCACTGGGTAAATAAACTCAAGTAATACACCCAAATAGGAGTATGTGTCTCCAAAATCCAAGGAGGTCACTAGGCATCCTGCCTCTGGTTGTAGGAAGAGTCAATGCAATAGCTTATCCTACATCTCACAAAGGTTGTCTTGACATGTTCCAATCACTGCACCCCTAGAAATTTCACTAAGGAAGAAGGCTGTTAAATTTTAGCTGAACTTATTTCCTGCCCTCTGACATGAATTTATTTTTATCAATAAGTCTAGAATAGTTGTTATTTCTTGCTTACTAGGTCCAATGTGGTTGATAGCATTAATGCAATAGACAGTTTAATATTTTGTGGATAGGAAAGGTCAGTCCCCTTGAATTGTGACATAGATCTGGAAAATTTATATACCTTCAGGTTGGAATTTAAAGGTATATTTTTGGTGTTGCCATTTGAAAGCAAACTGCTTTTGTGGGTTTTGTGGACAGGATGCATTTGCCAGATCAGTAACTGATCAAAATTAACACACTAGGGGATGTGTTAATTTACTCAAGCAATGAAACATCATCTGGTACAGTAGCTATAGGTGGAGTTACCAAATGATTAAGTTGAAAATGATCCATTGTCATTCTCCAGCATCCATCTTCTATACAGGCCACATAGGAGAGATGAATGGATATCTCTGAAATCCCTTCAGGATTAATAATTTTGCTTTTGATTTTACTATTTTCCTAGATAGAGAGAGTTCTAATAGATACAACTTGGCCTTTTTTACCATAATAGCTCTCACTTTGAAGGTCAGGGAACAAATGTGAAGAATTTTCCAACTGTTAAGTATGTCTATTCCAATTATGCCTTCTGACACTGGGGAAATAACAGGATGGGTTCAGGGACACACTGATCCCTGACAAAGTGCATGTGGAAGCTCCATTCAGAAACAAATAGTAAACAGGTGCAGGTCCTAGGGTCATTCACATCTAGATGAGCAGACTGCAGAGCTCAGAGGACTGGCAGTTTCTTATCAAACAGTTTGCAAGTCGAGTTGCTCATTTCAAACTGACTAGGTATGGATACATTAACATAATCCTCAGTGAAATGATGGGAGACACATTTCCATGGGTCTCTTGCATTTTTTGTAAGTCTTTTGTTCAAGTGGCTTTGACAGCTTTGTTCTTGACTATCCTTCAAGGATATATGTACAGCAAACTGCCTTGGAAGACAGAAGTAGTTTCTCCTGCCAAAGCACAAAATAGATTTGTTTCCTTTCTGGAGTATAAAAATAATGTCATTCTCTGGGGCAAATGTTGGACAGAGTTGCCAGCAGCCCCTTTATTAGAGTGAAGGTTTCCTAAGCACAGGGTTTCTCAGTTATGAAGACTTGCTCTTTGTGTATTATCCACTTGATCCACACTTTTATCTCTAATGGATCTTGGGTCGCTAGAAGAACCAATGCAAACATGAAGCTCATTCTGCCTGCTCTGCTGTTTGTAAAAAATGCCTTTGGCTCTGACCCAGAGGTCTTATTTCTCCTGGTATCATCTATGAAATTGTGGTGTGCTAAGTTTTTAGCTTGCAAGCATGATAAAATCTAGGACACTTTATAGTTTTTGACACTATAATTCATAAAACAACTCAAGTCAATGTTCTAGTAAATGAAGGATATCACAAATTAATATTCTGTGCAAGCCAATAGACCAAACTAGTGATAGCTGAAGAGTCAGTTAAAGCATTAGCAATATCTTAGCTGCCTCCAAGTACAATCTTATTAGTGTTAGATACACTACCAAAACTTTGCATCTTACTGAATAGTAAAGGTTAGGAGCTTGGGTTTGGGAAATCCACAAATAAATTTAAATTCTGCATATAACATAGGATCATTATATATCATCAGATTATATGCTGTTTGGGCTTCCATTTCATCAAGGAACCCACAGAAGACAACCTTAGCACATAATCACTCCCTTGAGTGTGTCTGAATAATGCCGGTTAAATAACTAAACATTGAAATGTCATTAAACAAATAATCTCATTTCACAATAACAGTGATATTTATTTACAATGTGATTGCAATTACGTAATGTATTCTTGAAAATTATTGAGAGAGTAGATTTTAAATGTTCTCAGCACAGGCAGATGATAAATAATTGAGGTTATGTGTATGCTAATTAGCTCATTTGAGCCATTTTACTATGTATATAAAATTCAAAATATTTTGTATTTGACAAATATATACAATTTATATTTTATTAATTGAAAATAAATAAAACTGAATGATTAAAAACTTTTAAAAATGATGCAATTTTTGATAAAAATTAATTTTGTTTGTAGACTACTAAATTTGAATTCTGTGAGAATTGATTTACTGCAGATATCTTAAGTGTGAAGGCTTATAATGGCTGTTATTTATTGGAGGTAAGATTATAAATAATTGTCTCTTCTTGTTTAATTTTGGCATTGATATGTATTTTCTGGATAACATTGTGATTAGCTAGTTAATTATAATATTACTTTGACTTCTGTGTTCCTGGGCTCATGCAGAAATTATGGCAGAGACTCTGAGTTCCATATCTTCTCTTCTTCAGTAATTCAGTGTTCTGCATATAGTAGATTCTCAACAAGGTGAAAAGGAATGGTGTAATATTTTGAATTGCCATTGTCTCCAGAAAAAAAGATGATTAACTTCCTTTTTTAAAAATAGCAAAGCATATTTCTCAGTATAGGAGCTTCTGTGATACTGCTTTAAACCATCTTCTTGAAATTCAATAGCTGATTATTCAAGTGTTAGAACACTGCTCTACTTCTATGTTTATAATGAGTTTTTTCTAGGTAGAGCATTACTATTTAAAAAATTCAATATTCAAAAAAGCAACAGCTTGATGGCTTTATTACCCTTTTGTTCAACTTTTCACCTCTAATTAAAACATTTTCTAAATGATGATCTCCTTATACTACATGCAATTTGGAAGGAGAAAAAGTTTCTCACCATCCTACTTTCATGTTGGAAATAGTACGAAGTCATGGTTAGCATACAAATACACCGATTATGAAGCAGCAGTATTCAACTTCTGCAATCTAATGTCTTTTGCTATTAAAATTAATTAGGATTTATCTTAGCACATTACTGCTCTGGGGGCTGTCACCTCCAAATTTCTCTATACAAGCTCTTTGACACCATCTAGGCAATGTATTATTTCAGGAAGAATTGAGAGCCTTTCGACCACAAGCACTATGACAAAGAATGCCTTTAATTAGAATATAAGTTGTATGATGGCACGAACTCCTCTATCATCGTTGACTAAAGTAGCCAAATATTGAACTCATGACTCTTGCCCTGAATTTGCTATATCTATAAATAAGAAAGGAGTATATTTTAAACCTCGTCTAAGAGTCTACATTAGTATAAATTATAATCGATCATATATGCTATTTTGTCTGTCATATCACATCCAATAATTATCTTCTTATTCATTTGTGTATTATCTTTGTCTTATGCTGGATCATAAATTTCACTAGAGATGGTAACATATCTGTTTTGTACAGAGAAATATCCTGAACACTTCAAATAATTCCCAGTCCCAGAATAGGGATCAAATACATATCTACTGAATGAAATGCTAAATTTTAATATGCAATTGTTATGTTTATAAAGAATAAGACAGCAAAGTGTTAGGCAAGAAAATCCAATTTTGGTAATGGTAAGACAAATCCTTTAGAAGAGCATTTGAATCAATTCAGTATGTGAGTCCTGGTTATACAAGTCATTCACTATAAAAGTTGGAACCTACTTATGAATCTTGAATGTATGTGTGCATTGAAGATTTGGAGGATGCTGATAATCTTGGACTGGCAAGAAATTATTTTTCAGATGTGAAGAATCCTTAAGTTATAGGAAAGGACTTCATAAGATCATTATATCTTAGCTCTGAAAAAAATTAAATAATGTGGTAAGATTTTTTATTATTGTATATACATATTTTTCATCATCATCATTATTATTATCAGTACGATAATTAATAGTAGTAGCAGTAGCAGTAGTATTAGTTGGTGGTGATAGTGCCTGGCATATTGCAGGCACCAAAACTAACTGTCAAAATAATGAATGGCTTGTCCTATTCAGATTTGTTGTCCTTCTTGTTATTCTGAGACAACTTCAGAGCAAAAACGAACTTTAAAATTCTCCCCAATTCCTAAGTCAGAGAAACTGAAAGTACACCAGCATAAACTCAGTAACTATGGAGCTAATCTTTTCTAACACTTTCCCAAGAGACAGATATCAATCCTTTGTACATAAACTTGACCTCACAAACACAGCAAAAGCTCACAAACATTTCCACTTGTTGATTACTTAGTTTCTATTTCAATTAAGAAGAAACGTGGAAGTAAAAAGGGTCAGATGTTGGCTTCAGGCAGGTTGTCACAAGGGAGCAGTAATTAGAAGAAGGATCACGGTCCAGAAAAGCAACAGTGTTAGCTTATACCGAATTGTTTGACTTATATGGAACAGAAAAACCTTCACCAAAATGGTAAGACTGTGATAATAAAAAAGAGTGCTGCTTAAGAATTTATGCAAGAGGTATATACTTGGCTGAAGAACTAGGTTCAGTTATCTGTACACAAGCTTCTCTGCTGAGACACATCCCATTCATGAGTAGAGAAACAATGCACTATGATTGATCATATTCTCTAACTTGTTACTCTCTTCTCTTTGCTTACCAGTTTTTAGCAATTCTACCTGCAAAATGTATCTTGGATTACTTTCCTCATTTGTTTTTCCTATCTCACTTCGTTAGTTCATCATGATTTTCCCTGAACTGCAGCAATACCACGCTAATCGCTTTCACGATCTTCTATCTTCAGTCTTTTTCCTCTCTTTGCTCATTGTAAGAAGAAACAAAGCATGTGCACGCTCACACACACACACGCACGCACACACATGCACACACACGCACACACACGCACATCCACATGTGTACATACTTTAAGGCAAGATAATCAAGCAGCCATTTTTTTTTGTTGTTTTGTTTTTGAACCAGGGATTGAACTCAGGGACACTCGGCCACTGAGCCACATCCCCAGCCCTATTTTGTAATTTTTATTTAGAGACAGGGTCTCACTGAGTTGCTAAGGGCCTCGCTAAGTTGCTGAGGCTGGCTTTGAACTCACCATCCTCCTGACTCAGCCTCCCAAGTTGCTTGGATTACAGGAGTGCGCCACCATGCCCGGCTGGGTCAAGCAGCCATTTTAATCTGTCTCAATCCACATCTCCATCTACTTCTAAAATGTCCCCAAGTACATTTGTCATTTCTAAAACATGCTAAGTCCTTCTTTCAACCAGTTATGCAGTTCCTGCATCCTACCATATCTTCCCACACTTTATTTACTTGTAAAAATCCTTTTTCACTAAGACCAAAGTCAAATGCTTCCATATCTGTGAAACTTTCCTTGAACCACCAAGATGAACTGATTATTTCTCGAATCCCACAATGCACATCTCATATTATTTTGTACTTTTCTATTTGTTATATTCTATTGTTTGGGTATGCTTGCTCCTGAAATTACATTGTTAGCACTATTAGGCTATGACCTGTATCTTCTTCACCTTCATATCCTACCGTCTTAGTCTGCTTGAGTTGCTATAACAAAATACCACAGATTGGGTGGTTTAAACAACACACATATTTTAATTTCTTAGTTATGGAGACTGAGAAGTACAAGATCAAGGTACTGGATGATTGAGTGTCTAGTAAGAGCTGACTTCCTGGCTTGCATATGGTTATCTTATTGTTATATCCTCCCATGACAAAGAGACAGAGAGCAAGCTCTGGTGTCTCTTCTTCTAAGGACAATAATTGCATCATGGGGTTCTACCCTAAAGACTTCATATAAATTTGATTATCTCTTAGAAGTCCTACCTCCTAATAGCATCACAAGGAAGGTTAGCACTGCACCATAAAATCTGGGTGGGGGGGGAGCACATATTCAGTCAGTAATACCTGCACACTTGTTGGTACTCCATTTACTGTTTAACACGCTTTGGGATATAAGAAGGCTTGAAGTCATAGAAATCAACCTTTCTGATGACCCAATTGCTCTCAGATCTCTGACTGTAGTTGACCACAGCACCTACTAGAAAGAACTAATGCCAACCTTCCTCAAATGATTCCATGAAATAGAAAGGAAGGGTACACTCCAAAATTCCTTCTATTAATCCAGTATCACCCAGTATTAAAACTGCACAAAAAGACATAAAGGAAAGTACAGACCAATATCTCTGATGAGCATAGATGCCAAAATTCTTAATAAAATACATGCAAATGAAATATACCAACACATCCAAAAGGTCTTCCAGCATGATCAAATTGGTTTCATCCTAGGGATGCCAAGGCTATTCAACATATGCAAATCGAAAAATATAATACATCATAACAATGGAACCAAGGACAAAAGTCACACGATCACCTTAATTGATGCAGGAAAGCATTCAACAAAACTTAGCATCCCTTCATGATAAAAATCCTGAATAAATTAGGAATAGAAGGAACTCACCTCAACATCGTAAAGGTCATATATGACCAACCCAAAGCCAACATCATACTGAAAGGGGAAAAACTGAAAGCATTTCCTTTCAAATCATGGACAAGACAAGGATATCCACTTTCACCACTCCTATTCAATATAGTACTTGAAATTTTAGCTAGAACATTTAGGCAAGAGAAAGACATAAATGGGATACAACTAGTCATCACAATACCCAATTTCCAACTGCACTACAGAGCTATAATAACAAATACAGGCTGGTACTAGCATAAAAACAGAAACGTAGAACAATGGAACAAAACGGAAGCCCCAAAGCCAAGCCCACAAACCTACAGTTATTTGATTATTGACAAAGGTGCCAAAAACATACACTGTAAAATAGCCTCTTTAATAAATGGTGTTGGAAAACTGGATATCCATGTGCAGATTGAAACTAGATCTCTATCTCTCATGCTGTACAAATGTCAACTCAAAATGTATCAAAAACATAGGTCTAAGGCCAGAAACTTCACAACTATGAGAAGAAAACGATGGGGAAACACTTCAACATATAGGCACAGACAATGACTTCCTAAATAGGAATCCTATATTTCAGGAAATAAATCAATAAATGGGATGGCATCAAATTAAAAAGCTTCTGGCCGGGTGTGGTGGCGCACACCTATAATCCAAGCGACTTGGGAGGCTGAGTTAGGAGGATCACGAGTTCAAAGCCAGCCTCAGCAACTTAGAGAGGCCCTAAGCAACTCAGTGAGACCCTGTCTCTAAATAAAATACAAAATAGGGCTGGGGATGTGGCTCAGTGACCGAGTGTCCCTGAGATCAATCCCTGGTTCCAAAAAAAAAAAAAAAACAAAGCTTCTGTACAGCAAAAGAAGCAAATATAGCTAAAGACATAGCCTATGGAATGAGAGAATGTTTTGGTCAGCTACTCTCTGACAGAGGATTAATATCCAAGAATATATAAAGAACCCAAAAACTCAACACACACATACACAAACCCCATTCAATAAGTGGACACTTCTCAAAAGAAGAACAACTGACCAACGATTATATGAAAAAATGTACATCTTTATCCATCAGAGAAATCTAAATCAAAACTACCCTGATATTCCATTTCACTCAAGATGGCAAGTATCAAGAACACAAATAATAATAAATGGTGGTGAGAATTCAGGTAAAAAAGGAACTCTTAAACAGTGTTAGTGGTAATGCAAATTAGCACAGCCACTGTGGAAATCAATATGTTGCTTCCTCAAAAAATTCAAAAATACCATATGATCCAGCTCTACCATTCCTTGGTATTTATTGAAAATAATTAAAGACAGCATACTTTAGAGATATGTATATCATGTTTATTGTACCACCATTCACAATGGCCAAGTTATAGAATCTACTTAGTCATACATCAGCAGAAGAATGGATAAAGAAAATGTGGTATATATACACAATGCAATATTACTCAGTCATAAAGAAAAATGAAATCACGTCATTTTCAAGAAATGAATGGAACTGGAGAGCATTATGTTTTGTGAAAGAACAGAATCAGAAAGGCAAGTAATACGTGTTTTATCTTATGTGGAGGTCAGGGGAAGAAAAAAAGAGGGACATTATGAATGTAAAAGGGAGGCTATTGATTTAGAGGAAAGAGATCATATAATTACTTAATTATAACCTGTACAATTAATATACACTAATTAAAAAGAAAATAGGAGACGATACAATAAATTAACTACATCTAACAGATGTAGTTACAGAATACTCTACCTAAATGTAATTGATAGCCATTGAGGAAAACAGTAAGGTGTTTCCTCAAAAAATTAAAAAAACAGAATTATCGTATGATCCAGCAATTCTACTTTTGGGAATATTTCTATAAAAACTGAAAGCAGGGTCTCAGATATTTGTATGCCCATGTTCATCGAAATAGTATTTACAATAACTAAAATATGGAAGAAAGCCAAGCTTGCTAGACAAATGGGTTAACAGAATGTGACATATAAATATATATAACATTATATATGAACACGTAATATATGATATGCTGTACATAAAAAATATATTATATATATTATATACACATAAAATATTATATATATAATATTATATATTACTAGCCTTAAAAAGTAGAAGGAAATTCTGATAGACACTATAACATGGATAACCTTATGGACATTATGTTGAGTGAAATAAGCCAGTCACCAAAACACAAATACTTTTGATTCCATTTATTTGAGGTACTTGATGTAGTCAAAATCATCCAGATAAAAGGAGATTGGTAAGTGCCAGAAACTGAGGGAAAGGGGAATGGAAAGTCATTGTTTAATGAGTGGAATTTCTGTTTTATGAGAAGAAAAGTATTATGGAGATGGATGTTGGTAGTGGTTGCACAAAATATGAGTGTATTTAAATCCACTGTTGGTATTATGAATGATACAATGTTTAAAAAATCTCTTGGCATGGATAACTCACCCTTAGTGTCTGGCTTTTAGAAGACTTTCAGTAACAATAGATTTGAATGCATCAAGTGTTCATTTTCTCCTATCTTTCAGAAGCCTTTGGAGCTGCTTTCTGACTATTCACAGTACCTAATATGACCTCAAACTGAGATCTTGATTCTACAGCTTCCCTGGCGGAGAGACGCCATCTTCAGCTATCTGAGCCCTCGGACCTAAGCCCACCCTTCCCTCGGGGACACGGCGCTGCGGCTCCAGGGCCACGGTACTGCATCTCCTGGTTGCCTCTGCCCAGAAGCATTGATCATTCCCAACCTGGAGGTTGTGAGACAGCAGTTATCTTGGGTCACCACTTGATCAAGCATCTCTCAAACATCTGGTGAGTTACTGGAAATCTGCAGGGACGCCCTAAGTCTTTACAGGGAAATTGCAATCCCTCTGATTTGCACTACTAGAGGGGAAGATACATGAGCAGCATGAGAAAACACGGGAAGAAAGTGTCCCAAACAAACCTAGATGATACATCAAGAGATCCCAAAGACAGCATGGTAGAAGGAATGACAGAAATGGAGTTCAGAATGTTCATAATTAAAATGATCTGAGAAGAGAATGAGGTGACGAGAGTGCAGATTCAGGCTATGAATAACCAGCTACTAGACCAATTTCAGGAAGCAAAAAATGATTTCAATAAAGAGATAGAAGTTCTGAGAAAAAAGCAAACAGAAATCCTTGAAGGAAACAAGGAAATGAAGGAAACAATCAACCAAGTTAAAAACTCAATAGAAAGCATAATTAATAGAATAGATCACTTGGAAGACAGAACCTCAGACAATTAAGACAAAATATTTAATCTTGAAAACAAAGTCGAACAAACAGAGAAGATGGTTAGGAATCATGAACGAAACCTCCAAGAAATATGGGACATCATGAAAAGACCAAATTTAAGAGTTATTGGGATTGAGGAAGGCACAGAGATACAAACCAAGGGTATGAACAATCTGTTCAATGAAATAATATCAGAAAATTTCCCAAATATGATGAATGAGATGGAAAATCAATTACAAGAGGCCTACAGGACAGCAAACGCACAGAATCTCAATAGATCAACACCAAGGCACATTATAATGAAAATACCTAACATACAAAACAAAGACAGAATTTTAAAGGCTGCGAGAGAAAAGCAGCAGATTACCTACAGGGGGAAACCAATACGGACATCAGAAGATTTCTCAGCCCAGACCCTAAAAGCAAGAAGGGCCTGGAACAACATATTTCAAGCTCTGAAAGAAAACGGATGTCAACCAAGAATCTTATACCCAGCAAAACTTACCTTCAGATTTGATGATGAAATAAAATCCTTCCATGATAAACAAAAGCTTAAAGAATTCACAAAGAGAAAGCCTGCGCTACAGAACATTCTCAAAAAAATATTCGAAGAGGAAGAAATGAAAAATAACAATCTCGGTCACCCTGGGGAGGAACTACCCTAAAGAAAGAGTCAATCAAAGGAGAAACAAAGTTAAGCTAAAAACCCCCAAAAAGCTAAAATGACGGGAAATACAAGTCATATCTCAATAATAACCCTGAATGTAAACGGCCTAAACTCATCAATCAAAAGACATAGACTTGCAGACTGGATTAAAAAGAAAGACCCAACAATATGCTACCTTCAAGAGACTCATCTCATAGAAAAACATGCCCACAGACTAAAGGTGAAAGGTTGGGAAAAAACATACCATGCACATGGACTGAATAAAAAAGCTGGGGTTTCCATTCTCATTTCAGATAAAGCAGACTTCAAGCCAAAGTTAGTCAGGAGGGATAAAGAAGGACATTTCATATTGCTTAAAGGAAGCATAAATCAACAGGACATAACAATCATAAATATTGATGCACCAAACAATGGTGCATCCATGTATGTCAATCAGATCCTTCTCAATTTCAGGAATCAAATAGACCAAAGCACAATAATACTCGGAGACTTTAATACTCCTCTCTCACCCTTGGACAGATCCTCCAAACAAAAATTGAACAAAGAAACCATATGACTCAATGACACAATCGCTAATTTGGACTTAACAGACATATATAGAATATTCCATCCATCAAAAAGCGAATACACTTTCTTCTCAGCAGCTCATGGGTCCTTCTCTAAAATAGACCATATGTTATGCCACAAAGCTACTCTTAGCAAATACAAAAACATAGAGATACGACCTTGTATACTATCAGATCATAATGGAATGAAATTAGATATCAATGATAAAGTTAGAAACAGAAACTACTCCAAGACCTGGAGATTAAATAATATGCTCTTGAATGATACATGGATAACAGAAGACATTAGGGGAGAAATTCAAAGATTCTTAGAGGTCAACAAGAACAAAGATACAACATATCGAAATCTCTGGGATACTATGAAAGCAGTGCTAAGAGGAAAGTTCATTGCAGGGAGTGCATTTAATAAAAGAATGAAAAGTCAACATATCAATGACCTCATATTACAGCTCAAAGCCCTAGAAAAAGAGGAACAGATCATCACCAAGAGTAGTAGAAGACAGGAAATAATCAAAATCAGAGCTGAAATCAATGAAATTGAAACAAAAGAAACAATTCAAAAAATTGATGAAACAAAAAGTTGGTTCTTTGAAAAAATAAACAAAATTGATAAACCCTTAGCCACGCTAACGAAAAGAAGGAGCGAGAAACTCCAAATTACTAAAATTTGTGATGGAAATGGAAATATTACAACAGACACAATTGAAATACAAAACATAATAAGAAGCTACTTTGAAAATTTATACTCCAACAAAATAGAAAACCTGGAAGACATCAACAGGTTCCTAGAGGCATATGAGCCACCCAAACTGAATCTGGAGGACATACACAACTTAAATAGATCAATTTCAAGCAATGAAATAGAGGAAATCATCAAAAGCCTACCAACCAAGAAAAGTCCAGGACCAGATGGATTCACAGCCGAGTTCTACAAGACCTTCAAAGAAGAACTCATTCCAATACTCCTCAAAGTATTTCACGAAATAGAGGAGGAGGGAACCCTTCCAAACTCATTCTATGAAGCTAATATCACCCTGATACCAAAACCAGAGAAGGACACATCAAAGAAAGAAAATTTCAGACCCATATCTCTAATGAACATAGATGCAAAAATTCTTAACAAAATTTTAGCGAATCGCATACAAAAGCATATTAAAAAGATAGTGCACCATGATCAAGTGGGTTTCATCCCAGGGATGCAAGGTTGGTTCAACATCCGGAAATCAATCAATGTAATTCACCACATCAACAGACTTAAGGTCAAGAACCACATGATTATTTCAATAGACGCAGAGAAAGCATTTGATAAAATACAGCACCCCTTCATGCTCAAAACACTAGAAAAAATAGGGATAGTGGGGACATTCCTTAACATTGTAAAGGCTAAGCCCACAGCTAACATCATTCTAAATGGAGAAAAATTGAAAGCATTCCCCCTGAGAACTGGAACAAGGCAGGGATGCCCTCTTTCGCCACTATTATTCAACATTGTTCTTGAAACTCTAGCCAGAGCAATTAGACAGACCAAAGAAATTAGAGGAATACGAATAGGTAAAGAAGAGATCAAATTATCCCTATTTGCAGATGACATGATTCTCTATTTAGAAGATCCTAAGAATTCCACCAGAAAACTTCTGGAACACTTCATGCAATTCAGTAAAGTAGCAGGATATAAAATTAATGCTCATAAATCTAATGCATTTTTATTCGTAAGTGATGCATCCTCTGAGCGAGAAATTAGGAAAACTACCCCATTCACATTAATCTCAAAAAAAATAAAATACTTGGGAATCAATCTAACAAAAGATGTGAAAGACCTCTACACTGAGAAGTACAGAACACTAAAGAAAGAAGTTAAAGAGCATCTGAGAAGATGGAAAGATCTCCCATGATCTTGGATAGGCAGAATTAATATTGTCAAAATGGCCATACTTCCAAAAATGCTATACAAATTCAATGCAATTCCAATTAAAATCCCAATGATGAACCTCATAGAAATAGAGCAAGCAATCATGAAATTCATTTGGAGGAATAAGAGACCCAGAATTGCTAAAGCAATCCTTAACAAGAAGAGCGAAGCAGGGGGTTTCACAATACCAGACCTTCAACTATACTACAGAGCAATAGTGACAAAAACAGCATGGTATTGGTACCAAAATAGACAGGTAGATCAATGGTACAGAATAGAGGACACAGAGATAAACCCGCATAAATACAGGTATCTCATACTTGACAAAGGAGGCAAAAACATGCAATGGAGAAAAGACAGCCTCTTCAACAAATGGTGCTGGGAAAACTGGAAATCCATATGCAGCAGAATGAAACTAAACCCTTATCTCTCACCCTGTACAAAACTCAACCCAAAGTGGATCAAGGACCTAGAAATTAGACCAGAGACTCTGCACCTAATAGAAGAGAAAATAGGTCCAAATCTTCATCATGTTGGCCTAGGACCAGATTTCCTTAACCTGACTCCCAAAGCGCAAGAAATAAAAGCACGAATCAATGATTGGGATAGAGTCAAACTAAAAAGCTTTTTCTCAGCAAAGGAAAAAATCAGCAATGTGAAGAGAGAGCCTTCAGAGTGGGAGAAAATCTTTGCCACACACACTTCAGATAGAGCACTAATCTCCAAAATCTACCAAGTACTCAAAAATCTTTACACCAAGAACACTAATAACCCAATCAATAAATGGGCCAAGGAAATGAACAGACACTTTACAGAGGAAGATCTACAAGCAATCAACAGATTTATGAAAAAATGTTCAATATCCCTTGTTATAAGAGAAATGCAAATCAAAACCACCTTAAGATTTCATCTTACCCCAATTAGAATGTCTATTATTAAGAACACAGGCAACAACAGGTGTTGGTGAGGATGTGGGGAAAAGGGTACACTCATACATTGCTGGTGGGAGTGCAAGTTGGTGCAGCCACTCTGGAAAGCAGTGTGGAGATTCCTTAGAAAACTTGGAATGGATCCACCATTTGACCCTGCTATCCCACTCCTTGGCCTATACGCAAAGGACTTAAAATCAGATTACTACAGTGATGCAGCCACATCAATGTTCATAGCTGCTCAATTCACAATAGCTAGATTGTGGAACCAACCTAGATGCCCTTCAGTAGATGAATGGATAAAGAAACTGGTATATATACACAATGGAATATTACTCAGCCATAAAGAAGAATAAAATTATGGCATTTGTAGGTAAATGGATGATGTTGGAGACTGTTATGCTAAGTGAGATCAGCCAATCCCAAAAATCCAAAGGCCGGATGGTCTCACTGATAAATGAATGATGATGCATAAAGTGGGGGGGAAGCGTGGCAAGAATGGAGGAAGGATAGCTAGCATAGAGGGAAGGGAGGAGGGTGGGGGCGTGGTGGGGGGTAAAATTAATAACAGAGTGTGTGACAGATACCATTGCCCTGTGTACATGTATGAACGCACAGATTGTGTGACTCTACTTTTTGTACAGCCAGTGAAACAATAGCTGTACTCCATTTGTGTTCAATGAATCAATAAGTAAATAAAAAAAAAACTGAGATCTTGCTTCTGTTTCATTGCACTATTATATGTTGACCTGGGTGCTTCTGGCATTACTGATCCTTTATTAGTGACGACGCTCATACAGAGGCCTTGACTAATGACTGATCATTCATTCATTCTTACTATAAAGCAAGAAACTGAGGAAATAAGATTCATATTGAACTAAGTGCTATTATCAAAATTTGTAACCTTGCTTTATGTTTGTACAAAATTTATCTGAGAACATTTAGTATATGTCCTGACTTTGTATTTATTTTCAGCTACACCTTTTGAACACAGAACTCAAAAGACATAAAAATAACATCAGAAGAAGAGCAACATAGAGGCTAGAGCACTAGTTTGTCATTATATTTATATTATTACCTTTCAATTGAATACTGACAGTATTGCTAACAAAACAGAAATAGTGTTCCAGGCAATGTCTGGATGTAGCTAGACATCAGATATATGTGTGAAAATAGAATATTAATTGTAATAATTATAGAAATGTTATTAACAGTCTGATTGTCAGCAACAAGACAGGCAACAAGATCATCTCCTACCTTCTGAATCACACTACACCTGGCCAAGGCTGTTGGTCTGAGTGTGTGGCTCTCTGTCTCCATCCGTCTTTCTTGATTTCAGATGCAGAGCAATGTGTTAGTGACATTCTTAACTTACAGTAGTCTTTAATTATTGATCTGTGCAGTTTTCTGTCTTATTCTATTATTTTTGTCCAGGTTCTCCGTAGTGTTTCTAATATATTCCTTTGGATATGTATATGCCCTTGCAAAATTACATAATGTACATGATAATGTTAAAAATTCTGGAGGTGGGTTGCTTCTTCCTGAATTCTGGTTTTGTTGCTAAATAGCCACGTAATCTTGGGAAAGCTTTTTAACATCTCCACTATTCAGTTTCCTATGGTTGTGAAGATTACATAAGTTAATATACATGATATCCTTAGGAAATCTTAGGCACATAGTAAGGTAATCCCTCAGTAAGTGGTGGCTATACTTTTATCTATGTATGCATTTTTAAATTACATGAATAATAGTCCTATATTGTCATTGTATTTCTTATTTTTTTCACTAAGCAAAATGTTTGGGATCTGGGGTTGTGGCTCAGTGGTAGAGCGCTTGCCTAGCATGTGTGAGGCACTGGGTTTGATTCTCAGCACCACATATAAATAAACAAAATAAAGGTCCATCAACAACAAAAATATGTAGTTTTTAAAAAATTGGAAAATATAGTCACGATGTCAGAAGCATATCCACCTTACTAGTTTGACTTCATTCATTTTCTATTTTAAATATATATATGCATATATATATATAAACATATATATATATATATATATTTTTTTTTTTTTTTTTGCGGTACTGGGGATTGAACCCAGGGCCTTATGCTTGACAGGCAAGCACTCTACCAACTGAGTTATATCCCCAGCCCTATCTATTATATTTTTAATAGACAACTAGGTTGCCTCTCTAAGCTGCCACAGCAATGGAAACATGAAATGTTATTTTGCTAATTTGAAAACTGTAGATTCTTTTTTGGAATTTCAGAAGTTGTCTCTGACTCAAGAAGTATAGTTGTATTTATTTTCCCCATAATTTTTTTAACTTCATCCATAGCTACATCTTCCTGTCATACTTTGTCATGGTCTCTCTTTCCCTCAACGCTAGCACCTAACACAATGTCATGCATCCAACAGGGAGAGGTTCAGTATTTATTGGGATCAGGTTTAAATGGTAGAAATAATATGTGTGTAATATTTCTGATAGTATCTGAATAAGTACATGGCAAATCAACTCAGTGTAGCTTGGATGAAATGGCAAAATATAAAGAACCTGTTAAATATATGTTAGAGATTCTAACAACCTTGCATCCTATTCAAGGCATCTTGGTGAACCTGCCTTTGAAAGACCTCCAATGTAAACTGCGTTCAATGGCTTCATCTACATGGCACAATTGTCAGCATTTTATTGTACTGAATTGGACACTGAATGGCCAAAGAAGCCCAGAAAGGCAGGCATATCATGATTTCAGACACAGGCACAGTGCAACGTGACAGGGAGGGAAAAAAAAAAGAAAAAAAACCCACTTTCTGGGGAATTTAATCAGTGCGCTTTGCTCATGTAATGAAATCCAGCTGAATAGTTCTTTGAAAATTTTTGAAAAGACTGGATTAAATAGTATCAATGGAGAATATGAAAGATCCCTATTAGAAGGTCTTAGATGGAAGTTAAAGGAAATTGGAAGAGATAACACGATAGCTTATTGAATGCTCAGGAATCTGGACTGAGATCCAAGAATATTATGATTCTCTCTTACTTGTTCTACTACTTCTCCTGCCATCCTAGGCCTGGGTTTTTGGATCTGTATTTTTAAGTAGGGAATCAGTAATATTTGTTTCATATTCATACTGCAAAAAATTAAGATAAATAGGTTCATATTAAGCTACAAAAGCATTTTCTGAACTCTGAGGAATTGACTTCCACCCCTTCTCACCTCCAGGATTCTTTGCTCACTTTTTTCAAAGTCCAGCAGCAAAGGAGTTGCCTAAACAGCAAACCCAGCCCTGGGGGCCATTTGAATGTCCTTGACATTGCCCTTTTTCCCTTCTGCATATTCAGAGGAGAACATGAAGCCCTCTGTGTGACAGAAGGATGAGCCTCATCACATTTTTTATAGTGCTGGAAAAATAGCACATAATTTTTATTTGCAGTGTGTTATGGTTTAGATGTGGTGTCCCCCAAAAGCTAACGTGAGCTAATGCAAGAAGGTTTGGAGGAGAAATTATTGGGTTTTAGCCTTAACCTAATCAGTGCATTGATCCCTGATGGGATTAAGTGAGTGATAACTGGAGGCAGGTAGGTGTGGTGGAGGAGGAGGGTCATTGGGAAGTGTATATTTTGTATCTGGAGAGTGGAGTCTCTCTCTCTGCTTCCTGATGATGTGAGCTGCTTCCCTCTGACACGCTCTCCTGCCATGGTGTTCTGCCTCACTTGAGCCCAGAGGAATGGAGCCTGCTGTCTATGAATTGAGACCCCTGAAACCATGAGCCCTCAAAGAAACCTTTTCTCCACTACAATTGTTCTGGTTGGGTCCTTTAGTCACAGGAGCAAAAGAGCTGACTAAAACACAGTGGTTACTTCATAGTTGTGCCATATTAGGGAAGACATATTTCAAATGCTTTAGAGTACACCCCCATAAGTGATATGCTAACGATGCTTCCATCTTTCCCTGTATTTTTCTTTCATTCAGCCTGTCTCTCTTGATTTCACTCTCCTTTTCTCTCTTTTTGACTGTGTCTTTTCTTTTGTACATTAATTTTCTTCAGAGTAGCAAATAATACAGTATTAACGTTAGCAGCTTTTTGGGTTGTGCTTGCCACTATTTTAGCACAACTTCATATAGACAGCATTAGCTAATCATCAAAAGACCTCTAGGAAGAAAATATCTTTGTCATTAATCCTAATCTGCAAATGGAAAATCAGGCTTAGAAAGGCTAAGTAACTTGCCAAAGGCACAAGTTAGTAACCAAACTCTAACGTGTGACTGCAAAGTCCTCCTTGTGTTTTTTTTTTTTTAATCATTATTATTATTATTTTGGTACAGGGGATCAGAATGGCAGAGTCCTTATTCATTTTTTATTTTTTATTTTTTGTTACTGGGAATTGAACGCAGGGACACTCAACCACTGAGCCACATCTCCAGCCCTTTTTTATATTTTATTTAGAGACAGGGTCTCACTGAGTTGCTTAGGGCCTCGCTAAATTGCTGAGCCTGGCTTTGAACTCATGATCCTCCTGCCTCAGCCTCCCAAGCTGCTGGGATTCCAGATGTATGCCACCATGCCTGGCCAGAGTCTTTATTCTCAATGCTGAGATATTGACTCCTGATCTCTGAATCTCTCTGCTACAATAGTCTATTTCATATGCAGACAGGATTTTAAGAGTCAATTGGTGGTAGACATTTTTAAATGGCAGCATGTAAACTACATTTTTTATTTAATGTATGTAAGATTTCCTCCCAAAAAACTCCATTGTTTAACGTATCTCATCCAACTGTTTAAAAGATAATGAGGCTGATTTCAACAAATGTCTATATGCAAATGCTTTTTCTCTCACATTGTGCCTACCAACTCTAACAAATTCTTCATGGTGCTGCTTCGAGTACAGTTTAGATTAGAAATCCAGTTTGGGAACCAACAACACGCTACTTTGAAATGTTTTTTCTCCCCAAGGGTATTCTGCCACATGTTTCAGTGTCATCCTCTACAGGAAGGTATCTTTTCAAGGAAAATAAGTCATAAGCAAACAGTGATTATAAAACATTCTTAGTCATGCTTGGTTTGCTTCCCTGCTGACATCTCAAGGATTGCATAATTTTAAAAAACTTTCTGTGATATTGTCAGGCATGATGGCACAAGCTTGTCATCCCAGAAGCTTGGGAGGCTGAGGCAGGAGGATTGCAAGTTTGAGACCAGCCTCAGCAACTTAAGGAGGTTCTAAGGACTAAACAAGGAGGCCCTGTCTCAAAATAAAACATAAAAAAGGACTAGGGATGTGGTTCAATGGTTAAGCAACCTTGGGTTCAATCTCCAGTACCAAAATAATCTGTGATATTAAAGTCGTTGTGGAACTTTCTCCCTCAGTCACCATTTTAAATTCAGAAGGTTTTAGTTTGTAATTAACCCTCCCATCCATCCTCCCTTCTGTATCCCGACTGGTATGGCTCCAGCTTGAGCTCCATTGTCTACTAAAGTAGCAGCATAAATGGTCGCCTGGTTTCCAGGCCTAGAGCCTGATTTCCATATTGCAACCTGAAGGCATTTAGAACACCAGAACTGAGGTCTGAGGTCTAGTTTAGTGGTAGAGTGCTCGCCAAGCATGCACAAGGCCCTGGGGTCTACCCCCAGCAGACAAAAGAGAGAAAAGAAAAAGAACACTAGAGCTGATTTATTCTATCTTCTGCTTAAAACCATTGTTATAATTTATTTAAAAAAAGTATATCCTGGACATGGCAGGCAAGATTCTTTCAACATGTCCCAGAACCTACATCTATTTCATTGCTTCCTTATGCCATTTATATGGAATATTATTCTCAATGTTTCTCCTGGAGAGATTCCTGGAGTTTAAGCATCTTCTTTTTTGTGATATATTCTCTGATGTTCCTAAATTGAATTGACCAATTTTTCTTCATTCTTTATCTTATACCTTATAGTTAAACTACTATAATGAAGATTGTACTGAATACCATTTGCTTGATTAAAAAGGTGTCTACCCCCAGAAGTTTTTGAGACTCCATCGGCCTTTGCATTCTTGACTCAGGCATGTACCAATAGAAATTCCCAGATGGGTTCAAGCAAAGCAGATAGGAATGTTATGAAGTCGTACAAATCAGAATTCTGTGCAGTCTCATGGCTGAAAGCCCCCTGACAAAGGATTGTTGGTTTACACAGGGTCTTGGACATCCTGGGGGGAGGATCCCTGAGGGGCAGGTTAAGGGGTAGGCCGCGGGGGCAGAACGTATATGTTTCCATGTTTTCCAGAATAAGTGTCCCATGTTCTGCTGGGGACAGAGATTTTAACATTAAAATAAGTAGTGCACTGGGCTTGCAGTCCGCTCCTCCCATTTTAGTATTCTGTTCAGCCTATGTTTGTGACATTAAGCAAAATGCACTTCAAGAGGTTAGTGAAGCACAAATTACCAGATCATACATAGACGTGTGATGACAGGTGTTGCTGTATCCCTTCAGCCTGTTCTAGAGCCAAGCACACTGCCATGTACATTAGTGAACCACTAGTAATGTGTACTGAATTTAAATAAAAGGTAGCATAACACAGAATTTTGAATAAAATGTGCGCTTATACTCGTGAAATCAATAAAACCATTCCCACAAACTACTGAGATTCTCTTTCATTTCTCTTTTCCTCTTTATTTTCACTTCCATTTTCTCCACATAATGTGTCATAATCTCTCATTTGAGTTATTGAAATCACCTTGATACTAAACTCCTCTACCCAATTTCTTCCCTCCTCCCCCAATTCATCATCCACACTTATCAGAGAGATCATATCAAAACAATTTTTTGATCATATCAGTCTTAAGCTTTCACACCCTTATTAGTTCTCCATTAGCCTTTGGATGAAGTTCAGGCTTCTATGCTTAATATAAAAGGTCCTTCAAAACTTGACCATGGTATGTATTTTCTAATCTCTTCAGAGCCATGGAAGAGTATTGTATTGCATGTATGTATACAATACTCTTCCATGGCTTAGATTAGTATCTATGCAACTCTTTTCCTGTAATATATGTCACTATTAACTCCCTCAAGAAAGACTTACTTTGCCCATGACCATAATTCCAGCAACCTGAGAGGCTAACGCAGGAGGATCACAAGTTTGAGGCCAGCCTCAGCAACTTAGAAAAGCTCTGTCTCAAAATAAAAAATAAAACAGACTGGGGTTATAGCTTAATGGTAAAGTGTCTCTGGCTTCAATTTCTAATTTCCAGTACCCGCCCCCACCAAAATGGGAATTCTTACAAGTACAAATGCCTCCTCCTTTTGCTCAGTTTCTTTTATCACCTCTAGTCACCTCACTTCACTCAAGAAGAATGACTCATTCCCATACTTCATACACACAACTATTATAAACTGGCAATTGCTGTAGTTTGAATCTGGAATGCTCCCCAAAGGCTCATGTGCTGAACATTTGGTCCCCAGTGCAGCAGTGTTCAGAGGTGGGCTTTAGGAAGGGATTGGATCAAGAGGGCTTTGAGGTCTTCAGCAGGCTTTTCCATTGATAGATTCACAGCTGAATGGACTATTGGGAAGTGGTGGAAACTGAAGGAGGTGGGGCCTTGTGGGAAGAAGCACGTCACAGTACGCATTCCCTGGAAGAGTATACTCTGTTCCTGGCCCCTTCCTCTCTCTTACTCTTTCAGCTTCCTGGCTAATACAAACTGAGCATCTCTATGTCCTGCCTCACTATGGACCCAGAAGCAATGGAACCAAGGGGCCACAGACTGAAACCTCTGAAACCACAAGCCAAAATAAATCTTCCTTCCTTTTAAATTGTTTTTCTCAGATATTTTTCAGTGACAAAAACCTAACACAGCTACTATTCTATATAGTCTATATTCTACATATCCATGTGTTCTAACATGGTGAGGTTATAAAATGTGTGTTTTTGGGTGTGTGTGTTCAAAGAGCATGTGAACAAGACATCTTCTTTAAAAATGGAGCAAAATTGCTGGGTGTGGTGGCACACGCCTGTAATCCAAGCGACTTGGGAGGCTGAGTCAGGAGGATCGCAAGTTCAAAGCCAGCCTCAGCAACTTAGCGAGGCCCTAAGCAACTCAGTGAGACCCTGTCTCTAAATAAAACACAAAATAGGGCTGGGGATGTGGCTCAGTGGCCCAGTGTCCCTGAGTTCAATCCCTGGTTCCAAAAATTTATCGCCTTCTACCAATGGAGCACAATTAATGCTGAAATATTTATAGTACATATCTTTCAATTTGGCTTATAATTTATTTTATTAATTTCATGTGAACAGTCATCTGTCTTATTATCATATCTTATAAATAATTTATCATCTTAGATAACTAGCTTGTTTCTGAATGTTATTAGATTAAATAAAAGTTTAATTTATAAGTGGACATTTTAACCATGAGCATACGTCATATACTGAAATATTTCTGCCTTTTTATTTTAACACTGGGAGAAGGCGATAAATGTCATCAATAAAATTTTAATCCTTGATTTATTCAACCAATGTTTGTCAAGCAACTACTATGTGACAGGTACTTGACTAGGTTTGTGATAAAAATAAACAAAACCACATTGGCCTCTGACTTCTGAAAACCCACAGTGTAGACTAACAGCAAACAAAATTTTTTTCAATTACAAATTATGAAAATTTTTATAAAGAAGCTCAGGGTGTTATGAATACAAAGAACCTCTCTATCAGTCCTTTCATTTATAAATATTCAGAAAATTTCAAAATAATAATCATACCAAATTCTTTTTATAAAAATCTTTCACATCATTAATACATTTTTTCATTTCACAAATATTTGTGGAATGACTGCTATGCAAAAGGTACTCTCCTAAACACAGTGAATAGAATGGTGAAGCCTAACACATTAAACAATCAGATAACTGTGATGGGTATTATGAATAAGACAGTCCCTGTCATCACGGAATAGGGTGACAATATAAGACATTGTTGAATAAAGGAAAACACAAAGCAGTAAGATAATTTAACATTGGCTACTTTATAATGAAAGATTTAAAGACACTTTCCTAATAAGGGTATTTTTCTATCATTAATTAACATATAGGCACTGCATGATTCCTTGGAAGTCTTATATGCTCAAAAATCCCTTTCCCAATTAAAAGTCCCATACCATCTGTTTATAGAACTTAGGTAACGATTTGACTGAAAACAATGTGTCAAATTAAACTATGGCATAAGCAAATCAACTATCATTTTTACCAGAGATAATTGTCTTTTAAGATGTTTAATGTATACTTTGAAATTACTAGATCTCAAATGGTTATAGGTATGGCTAGGAATATTGTGAGAATCAGGACACTCCTTAAGAGCCTCTACACTATGCCTGGAAGACAATTAGTTTTACTACCTGCAAAGGGGGCCAGTGTTTTAGGAGAAAGAGGAAAATCAATGTAAAAAACAAAAATCATGGTATATGTTTATGTTCTCAAAATGACCCTAGGGTCACTCAACAGTCTATGCTTCTGTACAATCCATGTTTTGTACATCCCCGTTTTGTATAATCAGAATTTATGTTCAGGAGAGTGACCTTGAAGCATCGAAACATCCACAAAGAAAAACATGATTATAATCCCTAGGCACTACTAAACCACTTTGGAGCGATTTTTAACAATGGCTGAAATACTATTGGGTTTTAGAGGAACTCTCAGTTAACCAAACCAAACCAAAACAACAACAAAAAAGCCAAACACCTGACTCCCCAAGCAGCCTAGATAATTGGGGTTTTATGGTACATTAACATAAATGTTAAACAATTATTTCCCCCATCTGCTTCCCTGTTTTAAAACCCCAGCAAAAGTGTTTGTAGTAGCTCTTGCAAATGTTCCTTGAATTCTATCCCATTTCCGTAGCTCTTATCTAAATTGTCTTTGCTAACTAATATTGTTGTCTTAAATGGTGCTATTTTGTGCCAAGCATTTCTCTCCCTTTAAGTGTGCCATATTCTATTATTTCTTTCTTTATTTAAAAAATGTAACTCTCCATATCATCTCAGAACTGATTCAGATTTGAAATTTATAATATTGGTATTATTTAACATGAAATGTGATTCATCTACTTTGGACTGTTTTAAAAGTCCACATTGGATGAGTAAGTCTCTTCGATATTAAAGAACAGTGTTTGATAAAATAACAGCTTAGGATGTCTCAGATTTTATTAGCAAATCTGGTCAACTGTGTATCTGCCAAGGAGATGCTTGGTTATGAAATCGGCATCAACAGCAGTTACTGAAGCAATAGCACTTTTTGTTCTTCTTCGAGTTGTTTTTATCTTCAATGGTAAAAATTGGGCGAAATATTTACAAGATTCAATTGGGAAACTAACTTTAGTATTCCCTGAAATTTCTGTCCTAGATAATGAAAATGGTGATTTTCTATCTGACACCCATCAACTCTGAGTGAGCATCAATTCTTAGAATTTGGTAATGATGACACAACTGGACATACAATTAATGCTGATACAGAAACTTTTTAATTGACTTACCTGAAGTACCTTAAAGAATATGAGTGTTTCAGATAACTCATGATATCAGTTTTAATATCTGCAAGGCTAACACCTAAACATGGTTTTTCTATGTCAAAGCAAAACATTCTAACAAATTATTTTAAAATATAATGTCTACTCTCTAGCTATTATTGCACTAATAATTAAAATTAAATTGATGCCCCACATTTGGAATCTTTAATTTATTTTATATAATGTGACATATTTTTGGAAACTGGAAAGCATTATAAAGATGAAAGTTTTTAATACTATTTTTATATTACCCAAAGAATATTCATGTACTATGACATTTTTGACTGAATTTTTTAACACTGAAAGCAATCTTAATTCCTCTTGCTCTCTGATGTGTACTCTTATAGTTAGTCCCCCCCAAAAAGTTGAACATTTATTTTTTGCAAGGTATTGCAGATGACAAAGAGATTAATCAGACCTCAGTCCTGCCTTCAAGAAGCACACAGGAAAGTAGCATCATACAGCAGATTTAAATAGGTTTGGAGTTTGAACTTGGATCCCATGATTTATTAGATAAGTGGCATTGGGTAATTAATATCCAGGATAAGCCTGGGTGCTCCTTTGTAAAACAAGAATAATATTTCCTGCCTCACAGGGTTATTGTGAAAATTAAATTAAACCATGTGTATGAAGTACACACTCCTCTATACACAGAATGTTTAATGGATAATGATCATTTACTGTTACTGCTGCCCTTCTTCTTCTTCTTCTTCTTCTTCTTCTTCTTCTTCTTCTTCTTCT
>JAJEJO010004486.1:61260-147020 GCA_020662805.1 Glaucomys volans
TCTTCTTCTTCTTCTTCTTCTTCTTCTTCTTCTTCTTCTTCTTCTTCCTCTTCTTCTTCTCATGCAGTAGGAAAGAAAAATCAAGAATGCTAGAGAAGGGAAAATGGAGAAGGGATCAAAGATAACCTTCTCAAGGAGGTGGTTTATCAAAATTGTTGCAATTTGAACTTTTTTTTTTTGTGGTGCTAGGAATTGAGCCCACGGCCTTGTGCTTGTAAGGCAAGCCCTCTACCAACTGAGCTACATCCCCAGCCCCAAATTCTGAACTTTTGAACAT
The DNA here is from genome assembly GCA_020662805.1 of Glaucomys volans. Lineage (NCBI taxonomy): Eukaryota > Metazoa > Chordata > Mammalia > Rodentia > Sciuridae > Glaucomys > Glaucomys volans. The sequence continues at coordinate 61,538 of JAJEJO010004486.1, forward strand.
AGTACAAAAGGATATTACAGAAGAAAGGAACACTGCAAAAACACCAAGTGTCAGTGATTCAAATTTTACTGCAAAACTAAGTGTGAATGCGATCTATATGAAAAACAAAATACATTTTCAGTAGCAAATGGTTTTCTGTATGTTTTAGCAGAGAGGATGTGACTGAAAATCATTTCCCTTTCTTTTGAGCTTAAGATAGGGAACTAGGGAGAGCAGAATCAGTTTTCTTAAGCAAAACAAAGAACTCCTTTTTCTACACCCATAATCTCCAATACCCGCCAAGAATTGAAATCAGAGAAAAGGAATGACTAACCACATTTTGTTGTCCTCTGCTTTTGGAAAAATGTATGAGTTGTCAAACATCAATCATGGATGTCATTTTGTGACTTCAAACATTCTGGAATGATGAAAAAGAACTATATCTCTAAGTATCCGCGATAAAGCGGAAGTTATCTGAATTCTCCCTCTGTTCTAATCTTAAGAATTCTAAAGGGGATTTTTATGGATAATATAACTATTTCTTTGAAGAATAAAATTCACTTGGCCCTGAGGCTTTGCCAACATAAAAAAGCTTGGTCCAAATGGTTACTTTGGTGCAACCATAATGATTCATTTGTTTTCTCCATTCCTCCTCCGGATTTTCCACAGTTGCTGAAATGTGACATACAAGTTCCTTCAGAAATTCATTAGTTTTCTTTATATTATGTTCTATCAGCAGGCACTAGTTAATCTATTAGCTTCAAAGGTACATAGAAGTGCAAGAAACATAACATGAAATATTTAATAATGATGATAAACTGTCTAGTCTTTGGAATGATTGCAAAAATGAGGCCATTTATCTCAGAAATAAGAATACTATAACAGTGATACTCAAAATAAAGCAGGCTGTTTTAGAAATTGGTAATGCAGAAAGGTACTGAGGTAGAAAAACAATCAAATTAATTAGAAAATGAAACCAATATTCCCACTCCCTGGCTGGACTACAAATAAATTTTCTTTCTCTTCTTGTCACAAACACTTTTATCAGAGGAATATATTTTCTTCCTCAATTCCCCCTACCACACATATGCATCTGGAATTTGACATTTTCCCAACCTTCATTGACTTTTTAAAGAAACAGAGGTATTTGAATTTTTATTCTCCATTGGAAATTGGAATAAACTCCTCTTCAAGGCTCCTGGTGGAGCTAACATGATTTTTTTTCTTTTCCTTTTTCCTTTATAGAGAGTAACTTGCTGAGTTTATAACTTTGAATCCAGTGTCAATTTCTGGTCCATCAGTAATGCTTTGTCTAGCCCTTTACTAAGTCCACTTCATACTGCTCCAGTGCCTCCAATGGCTTCTGGAAATCTTGGTAGGGCTTTTGCAGAACTGAGTTGAGCTCCACAATAAGAAGTGGGTACTTGGGGACATAGAAAAGAACAATATTCTTGTTTCTTGGAGTAGGAGGGTTTAAAATAATTGACTAGAGTGATCTTGTGCTGAATTGTGGAAAATGCTTAGGATTTTTCTATGAAAGAACACTGGAAAGGTATTTTCAGTAGAAAGAGCACGACCAGACAGATGTCAAAGGTGTGCCCACCTAGGTATTGGTATATAGTTACAGATATAGGAGTGGCACGAAACCTAGGTTAAAAACAAATTAGATTGGCTTATTTGTCTTGCTTTTTTTGTGACTGCCTGGAGCACTGAAAAAGGTGATTAACTCATGAAATTCCTTTCAGTACTTAAACTCTATAAGAGTATCTATTATTATACTTATCTCATCACACTGTAATTATTTGTTTATAAAATGTTGTTAATCACAAAACATGATTTAATATGCCTCTCTCCCAAATGTCATACCGCCAGAGTTGAACGATTGCTTTCTGATTGAAATGATCCTGTTTATAATGTCTTTACACAACTGTAATAAAAATCGGATGTGGAATACAATCAGGCTTTATCATGACATGTTGCCATTGACTCATTCAGCATCTGTGAGGTGCCAAGCATTCCTAACTCTCCTGTCGTTCCTGTGCAGACAGACTGGGAGAACGTGTACTTTGCACATAATAGATGCTCATGAAGAATTAATTTGATGTCTCTTCTCACATGAGATCAAATAACACATTTTTTGCAACTTACTCTTACTTTTTAAAAAATTAGCTGTCAATGGACCTTTATTTTATTTATTTATATGTGGTGTGGGAATCACACCCAGTGCCTCACACAATACTCTACCACTGAGCTCTCACTTACTCTTACTTTTTAAATGTATATAATAATTTGTTAAATTTTGCTCCACTCCTTTCTAAATCAAAACAAATTTGTGGTCTTTATGTTCTTTTAATCCATTTTTGTACCCATTAACTTATTTTATTTTTTCTGTATACACAAAATAAAAAAATATTTTCACTATCAGAAAAAAAAAAAAAAAAAAGAAGTGGGTACTTGGTAATTCGGATTGCTTTACCATTTCACTACGACTCTAAAGTTATTGCTTCTGAGACATTCTACATCTTTGACTTGACTTTGTCCTTTTTTCTTATAAGTTATGACGCATTTCAAACAAGCAGAAAAGAACACAGGGTGATATTACACCCATTTAATAACACCAATTTAATTATCACCCAAATGGAAACATTTTATTACATTCAATTCACAACTTTCCCTAATAAAACAAAACACTGTGGAAAGAGACTAATTCTACTTATACTTATTGTGGCCTTTTTATTGTCACTTATTTTATTCATAAGAATATAATATTAACTAATAGTATTAATATGTGCATTACGCTCACAATAGATAAAGCATTATGCTAAATCCTTTACATATATTAACACGCTTATTTCTCAAATCTGCACTATGAAGAAGGCACTATTATATCCATTATACCAAAGTGGAATCTGAGGCATAGAAAAAAATAAGTAACTTTAACCAAGTGTATACAGCTAGTAAGGGGCAGAGTTAGAATTTTTACGGGCCTCTACATATTGGGTTATTAAATAGTATGCATCACTGCCTCACAAAACTAATCTACTCTTTCTTCTATCTATCTACCAATGAATGGTTAGGTTGTTTGCATTTTTTAAAATGCTCTAAACATTTTTGTACATATGTATGAATTACTGTATTTTCTGTTGCTATCACAAACGACCTGAAGATGAGCACTTTACAAATAAGATATTTGTTTGGCTTACAGTTTTGGAGACTGAAATTTCAAGATTCTGTAGTCCCTTCTGTTAGGCCTCTGGTGAGCACCCCTCACCACATCACAACACAAAGGGAAAAAGCTCCCAACAGAAGAGAGCACTTGGTGAGACTGGAATTAAGAGACCTGGGAAGGGCCAATCTTGCTCTTTTATAGTGACTAGCTCCCTGGAGAACTAAGGCACTCCAGGAGATCAGCATTATTCCCTTTTGAGGATGATACCTGCAGTGACCTAATTGCCTCCCACTATTTCCATCTCTTGAAAATTCCACCACCCCCCAACACTGCTACATTGAGGACCGGACTTCCACCACATAAATCTTTTCTAACACAATTCACATCCAAGTCTTAACATTTATCTACATGTGCATGTGATATATGTTTTTGTATTAGTGTGCTAAAATCACCATAACAGAAGACCACAGCCAGTGTGCCTTAATCAGCAAAGATTTATTTTCTTACAGTTCTGGAGGCTGGAAGTCCAGCTCATAGTGTCCACAGTTTCGTTTCAAGGTGTCTCACCTTGGCTTACAGATGGCAACCTTCTCACTGGGTTCTCACGTGGCTTTTTCTCTGGACTCATCCATTCTATGTTTCAGCATTTCCTCTTCTTAAAAGCACACTTGGTAAGATTGGATTCCAACCCATCCTCCTGGTCTCATTTTAACTCAATCATCTCTTTAAAGGTCCTATCTCCATGTACAGTCATATTCTGAGGCTATGGGGGTTAGGGCTCAGTCTCTGAATTTTGGAAGGAGAAGCATAATTTATCTCATGAGAGTTGTGATACAGTTTTTGTTTGTTTTTTGGCTTTCTTTCGTAGGAGTACAATTGCTGGTCTTAGGAAATAAACATTTTTATGAAATATTGAAAAATTGTTCTTCACATTGCTTCTAATAATTTTTTAGCCCATTATCAGTGTAAAAGTGTCTTTTTAGTTTATATCCTCCTCCAAACTTGGCTTTGGCATGCATTGTAACTTTTGTGACATTGATGTCAGTTAAACTGGGATATCTCAATTGCTAATTTTCTTCTCCTTTGTATGTTAATACAGCTGTGCACATTTCCTGATTAATTGTCCTTCCATGTTTTTTCTCCCATGAATTATCAATTCTTAGCCTTTGACTATGTTTTATTAGCTTACATAAGTTTTTTCTCATCACATCATATGAATTCTTTATGCATCATGGATATTGATTATTTTCATTTACATACATTATAGCTTTTCTAAGTCGGTGCTTACAATGGAGCTTGGTTTATTCAGTCTTTTGTTTTATAGAAAATTTCTAACCTGATGTAAAATTATCTCTCTTTGTTTTTTTATTTTTTTATTTTTTTTATTTTTGCAGACTGCACTTTGATTCATTGTACACATATGGGGTACAAATTTTCGTTTCTACAGTTGTGCATGATGTACATTCATATCATTCTTGTTAATCACACATGAACGTAGGGTAATGATGTCAGTCACATTTCTGTTTTGATGTGTGCCTTTTGTGTCTTGTTCAAAACATTTCCTGGCTTAGGTGTAATAAAGATAGGTTCTATATTTCCTCTACATTTGAAAACATTTGTTTTTTTTTTCAAATTTATCTAGAGTGGAGAAGTTATGGTATGCTTAAAATTATTCTTATTGATGGTAAATTGTTTCAATGTACTTGAATAGTCCATCCTTTTACAATTAATTTCAAATGGCATTTCTGTCTTATACCAAGAGTGTTAGGCAGGTTTTCATCACTGTGACAAAATACCTCAGATAAATCAACTGAAAGGGAGGAAAGATTTATTTTGGCTCACAATTTGAGAGGTTTCAGTCCATAGTTGCTTGGATCCATTGTTTCTGGGCCTGTGTTGAGGAAGAACATTATGGTGGGGAGGAAATCATGGATCAAAGGTCCTTACCTCATGGCAGCCATGAAGGGGGAACAGGGTTTCAATATATCCTTCAAGTTCATGCCCCCCAGTGATCTACTTTCAACTAGATCACACCTTTTAAGTTTTGAACAACTTCCCAATAGTGCCACTGGCTGAGAACCAAACTTCAACACATGAACCTTTGGGGGAAATCCACATCAAGTGCCAATACAATAACTAATAACCAATGTACATAATGCTATTTGCTGATGACTGTATGTTTTTATAACCTTTAATCTTCATAACATTCCCATTATTTTCATTAAATCATATAATTTTTATATTATAAATGTAATATAAATAAAATTTTGTAAATAAATGTCAAATATGTTCTCTAATGTCAGTTACACAATCAGTAAAAAGAGGAGATAGGATTTGAACCCAGTAGTTTTGTGACAGAAATTATACTCTGATAATACTCAATGATTTTTTTATATATATACATGAAATAGCTTCTGGATTTTATGCTATGCTCACTAATTCGTTTAATTACCCTTGTGACAATTCACATACTTTTAATGACTTTTGCTTTGTAATGTGTTCATATTTGATAGGGAAAACTTCAACATCTTACATATTTCTTTCATAATTAAATCAAGTACTCTTAGCACTTTCTTTATTGTAATTCAGTATATTAAGCCCCATTAAATCCTTTCTGGAGTTTCACTGCAAGAACATTAGAGTCCTAGATCAATTTTTAGGGAATTAACATCAGTATATTTTTAATGCAATAATGTGCTAAATATATTAAGATTAAATTACACATCCTTCAAAAAAAATTTGCAATTTTCTCCATCAATTTATTGCATATATATTCCATATTTAATCATAAGGCATACAGTTTTTGTTGCTATCATTAATGGTAATATTAAAAGACAATTTCTTTTTTCAATTTCTATTTTTATTGTTTCTTTGTAGTTATACATAGCATTGGGATTCATTTTCATGTAATTAAAACAGCATGGAATATAATTTGTTCAAATTCAGTCCCCAGTATCTCCCGTTCCCTGCCCCTTCTCCCTCTCCCTATTCCCTTCCCTCTACTCTACTAATCGTTCCACTATTTTTTTTAGATTTTTTTTTTGCCAGTGTCTTTTGTTTCTAATTGATAGTTGACGTATAGAGGAATAGTACTAACTATATGTTAGTTTTTGAATACAATAAATGGAATGGGTTTCTTATTATTTTTGAGAGTTTGCTTCAATTTATTTTATATAATTTTCTTACATGGACAATCGAATTATCTATAAATTACTTCCATTTTCTTATGTCCTCTACAATCTCCTTATATCACATTTCTTTTTTGAGCCTTATTGCATGAAATAAGAAGTCTAGCAATATAATGAACTGTAATGGTGACAGAAGGCATTCTTGACTTAATCCCAACTTGTAAATGAAAGCTCTTCAGTAATAATGCTAAATATGATATTTATTATAGGTTTCTAATGGACACATATTATGAATTATAGAAACACTTATATTTCTGACCATGTACTGGTTTTGTCAGGAGTAGACACTGACTTTTGAATTATAGTGATTGGTTTTCTAATATGAAATCATCTTCACAATGCTTGGTTAGGCATTAATTTATTATGATGTGTCAAATTATTTATTCATGTTGGAATAAATATGTTAATATTTTATTGAAGATTACATATATATATTCTAATAAATGGGATAACCTTATACTTTCTCTTTATTATACTGTCCCTGTCAAGTGTTGGTGTCAATTATTCCAGTTTTATAAAACAGTTTTTCATCTCTTTGATTTTATGAGTTTGTTTTAGATAAGAATTATCTGTTCCTAGTTATATAAAATTATTCCTTCTTACTCATTTATTCCTATGTAGTCTGTCCTTAACATTACAACTTTTTGAAAGAAGTACTTTGTTTAGTAGTTTTCTTTTTTTTTTTCTTTCTACCAATGTTTTTCACTAGGCACAACTTGTACTGCATCCCATGTATTTTAATATGTAGTGATTTCATCATCATTCAGTTCTAAGTATTTGATAATTCCCATAATTTTTTGCACTATTTATTATTCAAACCTAATACTATCACACTGTGATAAAAAGAAAAAAGCATCCTCAATCTGATGTAAATTATCTGGAAACAACTGACCAGCCTATGTGTCCTGGTGTGTGCTTTGTGTGACAGGAAGGCACAATCTCAATAAGGTTAGGAGCACGTTTCTCCTTTCACTGCCTTGCCTCACTATCATTGCTGTATCATGTGACTAATTAGTACATCATAAAAGTTAATTTTTCTCCTGCTGTTTTATATACTTTCCTTCTTCACAAACTACTTATAATCTCTGAATCTGCATTGAAGTTCTAATCATAAAATTGTCATTTTATTACCATGAAATCAACAGGGAGCTTGTGTGGTTAAGTCTGTGTTTTCTAGGTTGATATAAATGTATGTCTGTAGCTTCTTAGAAGGATTATTAATTAACTATTAACCATTTATTGAGTTATTTCCACAGCAAATGTACCACCCACTTCTCTTCTGGGTAGGGTGTGTAGGTTATGTAATAATTACAAGAAATGAAAAGTAGCTCCTTTACTTGAAATGCCAGTATTTTATTAGTTCACTAATCAGATTTTAAAAGGAATTTAACCTCCACCCTCAGAACCATGTGCCAAAATTTGGTAGGTATGATTTAAACTTTCAAGCAACTCATGTGACAGGTGGAAATATGATGATACTTAAATGATTCTAATAAGGCAGCAATAAGAGAGATGACAAAGATAGGAACCAGGCCTGACTCACTTGCTCCTGTCACTCATTGCTTACTGCAGTCTCTGCCCTATGACAAGTACCCAGTTCATATCTGGTCATGAAATGGATGGGCTACAGGGAGCATCTGAATTCCTCTATATTGAAATGATGTCAACATTACAATGGTGGAGATCATCATTAAACAAATAATCACATATCCTCACAGGCTATATGATTTTATATTGTGTAAAGGACTCAGCATTAAGTTACCTGTGTGTGTGAGCACCCTAATAACCCATCACATATAGACTATTCCATCCAAGAGTTTGCATGTGTGTAATACCTTCCAAATACAAGATGGAGGTCTGGGACATCTTATGTAGAAATGGAACACTCCCACTCCCACCCCTCAAAAAACCACAACTTCCTTACCAAGGTATAACTCAAAAGAACCATTTTTCACAGAGGCATGCTGACATACCTATTGTTACCACAGGTCATTGGAGACTATGTTCCTATTCACTGAAACCTAAAGCCTTCAGCCCATCTGTAAACCAGGAGACTTATTACAGCATTATCACCTCTTCCTTATTCTGCTTTGGCTTTGTTCTCTCCTGTTCTCATTCTCTCTCTCTCTGCCTTCCTTCATCCCATGAGTCCTCTCTTTTCCTCCCTCTCCTCCTTCTCTCCTGTTACCTCTCTATCCTTGTAGATTCCCCTTTCCTTAACATTCAGTTCTATATTTATACTTCATTTTGATGATTTTTTCCCTAGTATTCCAATAATTGTGGAGACAGAGAAGCCTGTCTTTACAGACTCATTTTACCTTATGCAGACACACTGTCTGACTATGGCTATTCATTCAATATTCACACATATGTAAAAAGGTGCTTTCAAAATAATTTTTGGGTGTTCTAGGATATATTACATGCCATGGAAGAAAAAAAGACAAAAAATAATAAAGCCATGATTTTCAGGAGCTTACAACTTAGTTGATAAGATATGTAAGCATGAAAATACTGAAGCATAGTACAACATTATAAACTAACTGCCTTTGTGAAATCTAGGCATTGGAATTAGTGCAGGAAGAAATAGTCTGTGGAAAAGATTGAAAACTAATGACCACTCTGATAAAAAGAAAGTTCTTTTCAAACTTCCAGAGCTGAGTTATGTTAAAAGAAGGGAATAAATGTGAGATTGGGAAGATTTTGGAAAATTGTCAATGCTCTCTCAGACATTATGCCATATTGCTAGATCAGCAACACATTATTATTGATTTCACATGATACCATCAAGCTGAACTAATATTACAACATGGGATTGAATTAAAATTGATGCCCTTGAATAATTCAAGCTGTTATTATTGTAAGTCAGCCATTTTCTGAAGAGCATAGCATTTTTAAAATCAAGTTTCCTTAAAAAATAGATGGGCTTTTGAATGTTTAAGCAACTCCCCAAATAAAAACTAAAAATTTATGTAAATACTGTATTCCTATTATGGTCAAGACACAAGAATGATTTTTGAGAAATATGAAGATCATCACTAAAGTTTGAAAATACCTAAACACCACCTCCCATGGACTCATTTCATTTTAGGATGACCAATTGATGCAATAAGAGACTTCAACATTTTGTAGATACATTCATCCAGGAAGTGTACATGAGGCCTGAACAAGCTTGCAAGAACTAGAAAGAGAACATCACTCATTCTGTGAGGCAACAAAAACTCTAACTCAAGATCTAAAAAAAAAAAAAAAAGTTAAAACTGAGAGAAGAAATTTGAGAATATTTGCATTTTGGGGGAAATAGTCTATTTTCTTTTTCTTTTTTAGTGTTCTTTTTACTTGTACATAACAATAGGAGTCATTTTTTACATAATTATAAAATCATGGAATATAATTTATTCTAATTTAGTCCCTAGTACTTCCTCTTCCTCTCCCCTTCCCCCGCCCCCATTTCCTTCCCTCTAATCTACTGATCTCTCTGCTATTTACTTACAGGTATTTTTAAAGTTAGTGTCTTGTGGATAAACATGATGGTGAGATTCACTGTAGTGTATTCGTATATCTACCTAGATGAGTTAGGTCAGATTCATGTTTAAAAGCAACAAAACCAACTCTGAGTTGGATCCTAAGCAGTGCTCTGAACAAATCCTAATTTCCACCACTCTGATGGTCTTTTCTCATCCTTACTCAACTACCTCATACATCTTGTACAAGGTAAGCAATTCTGTTCTGCTTCCATAGTAAAAGGCTAAATGTGAGTGGAATTGAACAGCATGTCACTCATCCTGGGTTGTAGAACACTACATATGGATTTCTCTATGCTTGTTCCTCTTGTAGTGAGTTAGAGAGCTCAGAAATGCTTGCAATCCGCCTTTGATTAAGAAGACAAATGGTAGAGAAGAAAAAAGTAGCCTAAATTCCCGTGTTACCAAATGGAAAAGGGTAGTCTGCTTAACCAGTCTGGACTGTTTACTAAGGGAGAAATGAACACTTTTAGTCTTCAAAGCACTATAAAGATGTGTCTTTTTATCACAGAGATATAACTTTTTCCCCTTATTTATTATTGAAGGCTATAAATAAACTGGCCATGGTGGCATACAGCTGTAATCCCAGTGACTCAGGAGGATCACAAGTTCAAAGCCAGCCTCAGCAACTTAGAAAAGCCCTAAGCAACTCAGTGAGACCCTGTCTCTAAATAAAATACAAAATAGGGCTGGGGATGTGGCTCAATGTTTAAGTACACCTGGGTTCAATCCCTCGTACCAAAAAACAAAAAAACAAAAAAGCTACAAGTGTATCCAAATTGTCTTGTCTTTTGAATTAATTAAGCATAAGATCCTTATATCAACATCTGAAGGATTTTAAGTCTTTTCATTTATTTCATGCCATATTTGCCAATTGACTTACAGCCAAAACCAAAATTAGCTACGTTTTAAAGTTAGGAAACCAAGGCAAAAGATGCTGTTTGTCCAAATCTCAAAATAGCACCAAACCCTAAAAAAATTTATGAATCATAGCTTTCTCCTTTTAGATATAATTTTTTTTGTATATAAAAAGTTGCATAAACAATAAGTGATACATTATGATATTCTGAGTTAGTCTGAGAAAGAAGATACCTGTGGACAAGAGATCAAAAGTAACCTGTCTGTCCTCTAACATTCACAAAATGTGTGATTCATATTGATCCACTAATAGAAATTTTATTAAATATATCATCTACAATTGAACTCTGTTTTCCCATTAATAACTACTATCAAACAGACAATTAGGTGCCTGAAAACTTCCAAGATAGCTAGTTTGAAGTTTAAGAACTTAAGACCATAGACCAAAACCAAAGGGACTATGGTCATATGAAAATGGATTAAGGTTACTGTAAAAACCATTATTAATATAGTTTTATTAAAATAATCAGCAAATAAATTATACTACTTTAAAATAACACCAATCATATTTACATAACAAATAGTTTACATGACTGTCAAGTTCTACTTAATATCACTTGCTCCCTATACTTTCAGCTATGCCCTGTTCCTAAGAAGTTTGAAGAGATGAATTCCATTTGTTGTTTTGTATATTATGAGAAATGCCAAGAGGCATTTTACTCTGTTTGCTTCACCATTCAAAGACTGAATGTCTTTTTGATTTTTCAATTTGGAGTTGACTTTTGCCTTCTGGGATTATCTTGAATTCTGTAAATACAGAATAACTTGGATGCCAGAGAAGGAAAAATTTTAAAAAAGTAAGCAAAGAAACAGAAACACCTTGAATGATATTGTTTAAATGATTTGGTATATTGAATAACTATTTAAAAATCTTCCTATCTCCTGTGAAAGGTTTTATCTTGACTCCACCATGATTATTTTGTGTTAAAGAACAGGCTAGCAGTGGAATTTGACAACTCTTGTCCCATCTTTCCTGATAGCCCCACGAATGCAATTTAAAGATTATGGTTTACTTTTTCACAATTTCTAGTGTTTCCCAAAATTGGCACTTCAAAATCCTCAGTACCCCTCTTTTTTTTTTTTGGAACCAGGGATTGAACTCAGGGACACTCGGCCACTGAGCCACATCCCCAGCCCTATTTTGTATTTTATTTAGAGACAGGGCCTCGCTAAGTTGCTGAGGCTGGCTTTGAACTTGTGATCCTCCTGACTCAGCCTCCCAAGTGGCTTGGATTACAGGTGTGCGTCACCACGCCCGGCCTCAACCCCTCTTCTTCTTTTTCAATTTCTGATCTCCAAACCCTGACTTGATAGAGATCTTAAGTACAGGGCTTTTTGATGCATGCCACAGGATTTTACTATCTTATGCACGATTGACTAACATGACTTCAAATGTTTGTATTCAGTGATGATTGTAAGTCTAATGATACACATTTTTCATGTACTATAACTCTACTATCCAACCAACTCTTTCAATATATGCCTAGTATTAGAAATGGCATTCTATTTGACACTAAAAAAAAAAACTACCCATGCTAGATTTATTGAGAATGACACAAATACATTAAGGACAAGTTAATTGTACTTTGAAGAGTGATATTAGCATACCCAATTTTAACCCCAAACTTGACTTTGGGAAATAATCCTTATATAAGATGAGACTCCCTGTGTTGTAAGCAAATTTCCTATGACTTACTTTAATGACATATAGAAGTGAATGAAAGAAAATCAACATTTTTTATAAGGCAGATCATATAGACATGAACTGGAATCATAAAATAAAGAGCATGACCTGAAATCAGCTAAGGACCATTTAATTGCCAGTTTCATTCCTTAATACTCAGTGATTTGGGAAAATTATTTATTTAACTTTACTCAGCTTCAGACTCTTATTGGTAAAACAGGAATGTCAGTAGTACTGACTTCAATAGTTTATTATGAAAATGAAAGTAGATAACATATCTAAGTGCCTAGCATGGTGTCTGGTACTTAACAGTCATTAAATATGATTAGATAGTCAATAGCTATGATTACTTTTCCAATAAATCACATTTGAGGATTTATCATTCATGGAACTATTTCATATTTCTATCTTTTTAAGTACTTTACATTCCATAATCATTACACTCCCCCTTGCCCCACCTCTAGATTATAAAATATATAACAAAATACACGTTCTTAAAATAACACCAATATTGTCTTATACCTATTAGTTTTGTTATGAAATCCAGAATCACTTATTCAATCTGTTCATTTTTTCCAATTCAGGTTTCATAAGGTTACATAATACACTTACGTTGCTATTTTTAAAAGGTATTCTGAACCCATGCTGCTTTCTGAATTTTCCTTGAAGATAACAGAATTCAGTGCAACATTTAACTGAATACATTAATAGGGATGAAGAAGTATGAAAACTCCACAAATAAGTCATTTGCAGGAGAGTACTGGAAGGTGTGCTCACAAAATTGAGTAAAAGAAAAATGAAGACAAATTATTCAGATTGGGTGCCCATAAAGAACAGTCTGAGGTGGAGTTTGGCATGTATATTTATTCAGGAGTACCATTAGAATCAATACCTGTGGAAGGGACAGGATGGATTGGGTTGCAAGAGAACTCGAGTTGCAAGGCAAACCCAAGGAAATCCTTGGTTAATATTATTGGAGCATGAGAGATGGACTTGACCTGCAGCAAGGACTTTGTCTTGAGTGAAGTAGCTGGTGAAGCTAAAGCAACCCTGAGAGGGGCTAATGGGGGAAAGATACTTAAAGACAGATCTTGCAGCAGTTGCATAAGTCATCTTTCACTGAAAGGTAATCTGAACAATGAATCAAAAATCCACTGTGCAAGAAATCTGGGAAACAGGGATCCCAGTACATTAGATGATCTGCAGGATGATAATAAAGGGGTATATCAAGATGATAGCTGTGCAGCAGGCTTAGAGGGAAAATATTCCAGATTATAAATGAACAAACAATGGCTCTTAGAAGACTTTCCCTAAGGGGGAACACTAATGAAATAATAGACTACTTATACATTTCAATTCATTGTAAGCAGAGTAATCATTTTAACAGAGAGTGTGAGGGTGAGTTGATGGTAAATACTAGTGAAACAATAAGGAGATAATTATCAACTCAGAGGTACAAGAAAATTTATGCAAGAAGGTCAAGGTAATCATAGTAGATTATTGCATGGTTTGTCCAAGAGTAGTAATTGCAAATCCTTAATAATAAAAATATTAAATAATGATTAGAGCAGAAATTATGAAATAATTGTAAGAGGTTATAGGCAGGAGAATGTGCCTTTATGGACTTAGGCTGGAGTGCAGTGAAAGAGATCATAAATCTCACCTTCCATTGTAGAAGATTAGTGGAAGATACCTAAATCAGAACAAAAAACATAAGAATGCAGAATTAAACACTAGAACAAAAATAAAGCTGAACATGTTTCAACTGGTGGCTTATATATATGTAAAATCTCTTGGTATGTAAGGATTTTCTCTTTAATTTTCCTTAAAGGAAGTCCTTAAATTTGGCCTTGTGAGACTCAAAGAAGAGGATCCAGTCTGGATTCTGTTCAGAATTCTGATCCACTGAACTGTGAGATAGCAAATGTTTATTGTGTTAAGATGCTACATTTATGATCATTTGTTACATAGCAATAGAATATGAATAGAGATGCCTATTTCTATACTGTTCTGTAGCTAAGTCGATATCTTTAGCCTACTATGGCAGAAGGAACTGTGCTGATCTCTGTATATACAATAAAGAATATGCACAGTGCCATCTCTATTTTCTAGATCCTTAACAGAAAATTAGAATGCAAGCATTCTGCTGTCCAGCTATTTTCAAGTGGTAATGGTTTCTGTAATGGCTCTATCAAGATGTTTCCTCTACTTGTAAGGTGCAAAGCACACACACAGTGATACACAGTTAATTATGGATAATAAAAGTCCTTTTTAAAACCCTGCTTAATCTGAAAATGTTTTAAAGAGTCACAGCAATTGTGATTATATGCATTTTTGTGTGTTTCTGGTGGCTTTTGCATTATACATTTTATTATTATGTTATATTTAAGAGCAGAAAATATGAAATGGAATATAAATACATTAATTTTTACTGGGAGACAAGGAGAGAGTATTTAGAAAGATAAAATTGACTTTTTGTTTTCAAAAAAAAAGAGAGAAACAATATTTATTGACGGAGTGGGTGGTAAGGAAAGAGGCAATTTCATACACTGCTGTTAGAACCATGCATTAATGGCACTATTGTTCGAAAATATCCAAGAAGTACTCATTAAAACAAATGTTCATTCCATTTTGTCCAATAATCCCATCCTTGGAAATAAGTAATAAGTAGGATGTTTGCAGCTGCATTGTTTTTAATACCAAAAAAAGGAAAAAATACCCTGGATATAGCCACAATACTCATCAATAGTGCAATATTTAAATAAAGCATGCTACTTCTGTAATTCATATTAATATGAAGCTATGAAAAAATAAAAGGGACTGGGCATGGTGGTATGTATCTGTAGTCACAGACACTCTCATGGTTAAGGCAGGAGGGTTGCTTGAGCCCAGTTCAAGGCCATCCTAGACAACATAGTGAGAACCTCTCTCAAAAAATAATAGTTCAGACTATATGTATATGTATAGATATATGAACATGCACACACTCACACTATATATATGCAAATATATGTATACACAGTCAAAATGATTCCTATTTTACTCACAAAAGCAACCATTTTATGTGTGCATGGACATAATAAGTGGATTTGTGTGTTCATATATTATTCAATTTGTATAAAAAATGAATGATGTGGAAGTTGACATAATAACTAAGGGATTATTTCAAAAAGGGAAAAATAGAATTGGCAGGAGATTATTCTCTATAATATTTCAATTCATTTAATAATTACATTTTTGAATTGAAATTATATTTAAACCAAGAAATAAAAATAAATGAAAGTTAAAGAAAATTGAAGAAAACCAAAGGTAGGAATAAATAGGTTATAAAAGCTGAGGTATTGCAAATATTATTCCTTACTAGAGGGTTTCCCAAAAACTTATAATCATACATTCCTCAAAACTAGTTGTTTAAAAAAAATAAAATGACCATTTGTTTTCAAGTGAAATTCTAGGTGGGACTCCATTATGTATAAGAAACTCTTTTTAAGGTGGGAGTTAGGATTCAGGCCCTAAACCCGCCTTCTACCCTGCTATCTCCAAAGGAATCATGGGACTCAGTAGTGTCAAATTTGGAGTTCTAATGTAACTGCTCCAACTATTCAAAAGTCAGCCCCTGAATCAGTTCAGCCATCAGAGGGTGGAAAAGTCGAACACATTTATTTTGGCCTCCATCAAATTGCTTTTATTGAACCATGCATTGGTGTCATGCACTCATAATACTTTAAAGGTGGACGTTCAATGCAGTGATACGAAATTCATCAAGGCATTTAGGGTATGGATGCTGCAAAGAATTGTATCCACCCGAACACACAGTGACCTTATCAAGTGGCATCAAGTGACCTTTCCACAGAGGTTTTTCTCAGACATCAGTGCCAGGAGAAGTTATGGTTCACCTGAGAAACTCCTATGTATTGTTTTATATTTTGATCATGTAAATATTTTTTCTCTTAACTCTAGATATTGGAATGTTTAGAAGCAAACTTTAAACTTATCGTTAGCAATTATATACAATTTTCTGGTGTACTATTTTATTTTTTTACCACTGACTTTATCCTCAAATACATTTTCTTTGTTACTCTTCTCCCTTTATGTTGACCTATACTTTACACAATTTTTAAAAATTTGTTCTTTTTAATTATACATGACAGTGACGTATAAATACATCAAAATAGAATATATTTGGAGTATAACTCATACTAATTAGGATCCCATTCTTGTGATTGTACATGATGTGGAGTTACACTGGTTGTGTATTCATATATGAGTATAGGAAAGTTATGTCCAATGCATTCTACTGTCTTTCTTATTCCCATCCCTTTCCCTTCCCTTCATTCCTCTTTGTCTAATCCAATGACCTGCTAGTCTCCCCACCACCATATTGCATGTTGGTGTGCAAATAACAGAGAGACAATTTGATCTTTTGTATTTTTGAATTGGCTTATTTCACTTAGCATGATAGTATCCAGATCCTTCCATTTATTGGCAAATGTTATAAAGCCATTCTTCTTTATGGCTGAGTAATAATCTATTGTATATACATACCACATTTTCTTTATCATTCATCCCTTGAAGCGCACCTAAGTTGGGTCCATAGCTTAGTATTGTGAATTGAGCTGCTATAAACACTGAGGTAGCTGTATCACTATTTTATGCTGATTTTAAATCCTTTGGATATATACTGAGAAATGGTATAACTGGGATAAATGATGCTTCTGTTCCTAGTTTTTTGAGGAATCACCATACTGATTTTCAAAGTGGTTGCACTAATTCGTAGTCCCACCATCAATGTATTAGGGCACCCTCTTCCTCCCCATCCTCACCAACATTTATAGTTAATTGTATTCTTGATAATTGCCATTCTGACTGGAGGTGAAATCTCAGTATAGTTTTAATTTGAATTTCTCTAATTGCTAGAGAGATATTGAACATTTTTCATGTATTTGTTGACCATATTTCTTCTATGAAGTGTCTGTTTAGTAATTTTGCCCATTTATTAATTGGGTTTGTTTTTTTGGTGTTTAGCTTTTTGAAAGTGAATGATATGAAAATTTACATAACATAAAGTTTACATAACATGTATACTCTGGAAATTACCACCTTATCTGAAGTGCAGATTGTAAAGATTTTCTCCCATTCCGTAGGCTCTCTTTTCACAGCCTTGATTATTTCCTTTGCTGTGAAGAAGCATTTTAGCTTAATACCACCCCATATATTGATTTTTGATTTTACTTCTTGTACTTTAGAAGTCTTGTTAAGGAAATTGGTAACTTAAACCGCCATGTTGGAGTGTGGGACCTACATTATCTTCTAGTAGGTGCAGGGTTTCTGATCTAATTCCTAGATCTTTGATCTACTTTGAGTTGAGTTTTTGGCAGGGTGAGATATAAGGGTTCAATTTCATTCTGTTATATGTGGATTTCCAGTTCTCCCAGCACCATTTTTTTGAAGAGGCTATATTTCTCCAATGTATATTTTTGGTGCCTTTGTCCAGTATGACATAACTGCCAGAGTCAAAGGGTGATAGGGACTAGGAATCTTTCAGGTCTGAATGTCCCATATTTTCCTGGGCAAAATAATCTCAGCACCTGAATTTCTCCTAGTTTTCTAGTCACACTTTGAATTGCATGGCAGGCCTCTGCCCTGTCTGGTTTTCCAAACCCAGCTTGGATTACTCAGGTCTGGGTGTCAGGGTTTGGTCCCATTGTCCCCAGCCACTGTAGCATGCTGGGAAAAATGGTGTCTGCCTTGGCTCTCCATGGACAACTGGGAGACGCACAGTGTCTTTCCCACATGAGGATGTAGTATAGCTCACCCGCTAGATCAGTCTGACGATGTCCTTGATCTTTGATTTCTCCTTATCAAGACATGCCACTGTACTACCTGAAATGCATGTTTTCTTAGTCCCTCTCTCTGATTGCCTGTGGTGGATCCACTCCGGTGGCCACAGAGCAGGTGATGTTTCTCTTCTTTTATTATATCCAAGTTTCTAGTTCCTCAACTGTTCTGAGAGTCCAGTATTAAATTCCAGCAAAATCCCTCTTATCACTCACCTCACTGAGAAGCTGTTTATTCACTTTCCTGGCATCATGCCACAGAACAGCTTGGGAAATAACCTCCTCTACTCCACCATCTTCACCACTCTTCCCACTTTACATAATTTTGTAAGTATGTACAATTTAATTAAATGTTTACAATTCTTATATGGATTAAATTATGCCTCACCACACCATAGTATAAATAGAGCTTATAGTAGATGAAAAAGGTCTGGTTCACTATAACATTTTGAGGTAATCAATACATTGGAGTCCACTATTTGAATTTCTCATCCTATGCTTGATAGCAAATATCGTAGATGTGCTGTATGAACTAGTTTCACCTCTGATACAGATATACGTTTTTCTATGAGAAGGCTCCTGTGTATCTATCTGAATCTGTGATTTCTCTAAATTGGGATGCTTTGAGGGTCTTGAATAAAGAGAAGTTAGGTAAGAATTTGGGTCTTCTATTCATATATTCTCCTTAAAGCAAAAACAGAGACACTATTTTCTAGCAAAATATATAATGCTATTCTTTTAATTCATGCTCTTTTGGAATTTGTGATCCTTAAAATAAGTATAAGCTTCCCTCTCTGGGTAAGTATGTTTGTTGATCAACATTTTTAATGGAAGAAAGACCACATTAATATTTGTGTATTGTTTAATATCATAAATTATGATACTGTTATATTTAATTATAATTTTACATTAAATATGCATATCACATCAGTTATAAGCGTATACATTGTATATATGCATATATTTTATATATAGCATATTTAATATATGCTATATAATATTTGATATCATATATGACATATTAATGTTTAATTTCAGTGTCCTTTTAGCAACATTTGCTAGATTTATTATCTAATTCATTCCTCAAAACACATTAGGAGGGATATAATCTGGTAATATGAGAAATACTTTTTATATATCATTTCATGTATTTGTCAAAACCATCTTTTGAGTCAGGAACTACTATGATTTTGTGGATAATGAAACTGAGGTTCAGGGAAGTTAAATAACTTGCAAGGAATTCAGATTCTAAGTGGATGAGCTAGATATTGTAAACTATCTGACTGATTCTAGAGCCTAGGTTATGAACCAAAATATTTCTCTGCCCCTTCAACGTCAGGAAAGGAACAGGTTCTAAAAACCACACTGGCAGCAAAAAGAGTGAACTGAAATCCTACAAAATAGACTACAGTAACAGTAAAGGTTAAGTTTATATTCTGTCACAATTTTGATATTTGACAGTAGTGTGATCTTGGGCAAAAGACCTTTTAGGGATTGGTTTCCTTGTTGAACGTGGATAAGAAGAATAACTACTTTGTAGAGATGTTTGGAATTATAAATTAAATAAGGCAAGATCAGCACTGATAAAGTCCTTTAATACAAAGTATACTAAAAGGTGACAATATTGTTCAGGTTCCCTTTTTGGATGACAAGAAAAACAAGCACTAAAACGATAATTGAACCCAATCACCATTTTACCCTTGTTTATTCATCCATTCACTATACATAACTTGGAGACTTTTAACATGTGAAAAGCAAATAAGTGGTGGTGAGTCCTAATCCCAGGATTGTCTATTTCACGTGGCCACCACAGCCTCTTGACTGTGCTGGTTGCATATTCAGTCAACTATGTGTTCATCTCCCCAGCAATCTACTCTGTATCAAGTACTGTGATGCATGGCAGGATGCAAAACTAAGGGCAGATATCCCCATCCTCAAGGAACTTACAGTTTAACAAGGGAAGAAAGACACAGAAACAACTAGCTCTGATAGAGTGAAAACTGGTTTAACATGAACACAATTCAACAGGAGCACAAAGCTGAGAGTGATTAGTTTGGGAAACAAAGTCATTATATATATAACTTTTTTGGTACTGGAGATCAAACCTAATGGTATTCTACCACTGAATTCCATCCCCAGTCCTTTATTTATGTATTTATGTATTTATTTAGAGACAGGGTTTTGCTAATTCACTGAGGCTGGCTTCGAACTTGTGATCTTCCTGCCTCAGCCTCTCTGGTGACTGGGATTACGAGCATGGACCCTAACATCTGATAAGAATGTATATTTTAAAAGAATTGTGGGTATGAGAAAAATGAGAGGAGGGTATTCCAGGGAGCAGGGTGACAGTATGAGTACAGAATGGAGACAAGAGTAAAAATGAAATTTGATGGGCAGATTCTATAAGAGCAGATTAAAATCTCCTGAGCACATCTGAAAAACAGAATAAAATCATCTAAATGCACAATGCAGATACCATGCACTTAACTCACAGAAGATCCCCTTGGACTTGACCCAGAGTTCAGATTCAACATCTTTCTCTTTCTTCTTCTTTCTTGACACACATTTTTCAGATTGACCCATCTCCTCACTTGTCATAGAAATTTAAGAGAAAACTCATTGTGGGTAATCTGTGCACAAAGCAGCTAGTTATTGAAAGAGAAGTTAGAACAAACTATTGAAAGCAGATTAAATTAAATATTCTGAGATGAGACATTATTTTAGATTATCCAAATGGGTCCAGTGTAATCACAGGGATCTTTTCAGATGGAGATAGAAGGGTCAGTAAGAGAAAGAGGTGTGATGGAAGTAGAGGTCGGAAGACAAGGATGTTCGAAGATGGGACACCATTGTCTCTGAAGATGGAGGAAGGGAGCCATAAGCCAATGAGTGCTGAAGGTTCCTAGAAGCTAGAAAGGACAAGAAAACAAAATCTCCCCTAGATTAAGAAAGGAATGTGACCCTGATAACATTTTGGCATTAGCCTATGAAACTTATGTTAGATTTCTGATCTGTAGATCTGTAAGCTAGTAAATTTGTATTAGATAAGGCTAAGTTTGTGGTAATACATCACAACAGCAATACCAAACTGGTACAGGCAGTATTTGGTGTTGTTGATCATGGTTTTGCAATATTAAGAAGCATTTCATTCGTATTAACCATATTTTTTGCTAGAAGACTGGAATATTTGGGAAACATATCATAAATACAATTTAAAATTAAGGAGAATTTTAAACTTTTCAAAATTCAAATGTTCAGAAATTTTACCTTCTTTTATTTTTTGAGAGGGAAGAATATCTATCAATATACAGATAGAACAATAGATTGAACAACTACTGTTGTCTTGTCTCTTAACTTTTATACTTTCCTGAGACGCAGGAAAAGAAAATGCTTAAACAATCGATCAATGCATTTTAGGCAATGTAAACGTCTTTCTAGTGCCCTCTAACTGGCCAAGAAAAGTAGTCTACTTTCTATAGTGCCAACTACTTCCAGGCAGATGAAGTTATTGAGCATCCACTCTGGAGACAGAGTACCATGAGAGATAGTGCACTGTAAGGTTCAGCCTCCTCTGTGCAGAGTTTACAATAAATCTAGGAAGACATCAGACTTTAAGGACTCTGGAGAGCAACATGTCAACAAATTTGATTCAATACAGGAGAAAAACTCTGTATGCCTTAGTGCTGAGTAGACACTCTAGCTAAACTTACATCCCTCTATAAAATATTTTTACATTATATATTAAAGTGTTTAGCCTACTAGAAGTGCTGCCAGGGACCTCCATATCTTGTGACCTCTAAAAATGGCAATGAGAGTAATGAATGCTGCATCCCAGCTTGTTAAAAATAATGTAGCTGTGTTGCTAATATTGAGCTTTATAATGTCACCCAAGATTTTTTTCCTTAATATACTGAATGTTTATCTCTCTGTGACTGTTTCATTAGGAGTGAAAAATACTAAATGATTCTAAGCAAAAGCTCAGTTACAGTATTTTGTCCAGTTGCCTGGAAGCAGGATGCAACATTAAGTCCATGTGGAAAGTAATCTGCAATAACTGAGACTAATATTTTAGTGTTTACTCCCTGAATTACATCCGTGTAGTGAGTCTTTATAGTCTTCAGGAGACTGTCTAAATGTCTTAACAGGACATACACAGAAATCCTTGATATAATCAATTATTATCTGTCCAAGCTCAAAAGCAAGGGTAAAATATCAAAGCACAAATGTAAGTGAAGCATACAGAGCCGTTTCTATACAATGCACTGGTATCCCCCTTTCCACTCGACTTGCCTTTGGATCTCTTTTTTCTAGTTCTGTCTCTGAATCTTTGATAACTTATTAAAATCAAATCATTCTATTTGTACAGACCTAGACTATTTACATTTTCATGATTTCATTCCCTGTTGTAGATAGCTACATTGCTCCAACCCCTCCTTTTAACTTGGAACCTCACCATTGTTCTAACCAAAGTTTTAGTTGGAGCGCTGGAGATCTCTGACCTGTATCTTGGCTGAAACGTGATGAATAACATTTAAACAATTATACGATGGCCTAATGGAATTGGCAGGGTAACTTAGGAATCTGAGAAATATTTATAAAATTGCTTGTAAGGAAATAGTCCTTCTGTTTCCAGATAACCAATTACATCTAAGGAAATAGGTCTTCTGTTTCCAGAGAACCAATTAAGATACCCTGAACTTTCAGAATAAAAGTTTTTCATAAATTAGGTTTGTAATAAGATGATGATGGTGATAACTAAGCATTACCAAGAATGTGGTTTTTGCTCGGCACTGTGCTAAGTGTTCTATGTGAATTGTTGCTTTTAGTACACAACAACAACTCTGTAAGATACCATTATTATTTGCATTTTGAGGTTATAGACGATTTTATGTCATACCTATGGGATGTTTTGAGGCTGCAATTAGAACTCATGTATATTGTTGAGTAATGCAAAATTTCAGGGCAAAGACTAGCCTGATTTGCAGATATTTGTAGAATGAATAAAAAATGTGTGCATGAAAGAATTGATGAAAGACTGGATGGATGGCATAATCTGAGCATTGCATAACATATTTAGAGAACACAAAATGTTATTGTTTCAGGAGTTTAGTAACTCTCTTCCCTTCCTGGACCAGGTATATAAAGTTCTGCTTAAAATATAGTGATCATTAGGGGCTGGAGTTGTGGCTCAGTGGTAGAATGCTTGCCTGGCATGGGTGAGGCACTGGGTTCAATCCTCAGCACTACATATAAATAAATAAAATAAAGGTCTATCAGCAACTGAAATATATATTTTTTTAAAATGTCGTGATCATTAAAATGGAAACTAGTTGTTTTAAATATAACATTTCACCAGCTTAAGTAACTGACTGGCTGTTTTCAAAAAAATATTTTGTTCACAAGTGTAGCACCTACTCTAAAATCCTTGAAACAAGAATGTTTTCTAATACAAAGCACACATTTTTAGTCTACTTGAGGAAAACTCCAAACTCTTGCACTCCTGACTATAACTGTGAACATGCTAATTAGCCTTTCAATGGCTCGATTTTTTCATCTGTAGAAGGGTATTTACTTCATAGGTTTACCGTATTTTTTATTTTTAAAGATGTTTTAGCTAATAGATAAAACTACTTGACTTAGTGCCTGGTACATTAACATTTTTAGCTATTTATATTAATAGTGGTAATTGATATAAATAACTTCCTTCATTTATCTTGTGATTTACAATTCTCAAATGTTTCACTGAAATTATTTCAACTGATTATCTAAGAAGTTTGCACATAAGACTTAAACATAGTAAATTAGATCTATGAAAATTAATGATACATACCAGGCTCTATATTGCTTCTTTTAACTCTTACTACAAACTTAGCATGGAGGGAAGAACACACAGATGGGGAAAATGAGTTTGACTGATTTTAAGTAACTTACTCAAAGTTCAGCTAGTCAGTAGCAGAACTCTGAATCAATTGCATTTTGAGTTGTCTATCAGTCTTATTTTCAATATTTCCCCAACTTTGATCATGTGAATATTTAGTTTATGCTTGAGATATTGATTAAGTGTATGGTACCAGAGTATGCATGGATCCCAATTCTGGTTCATTTGCTTACCAGCTCTATGAACTTAAGCTTCAGTTTCCTCATCTATAAAATGGTGTCAACAGTGGTATTTACTTTATAGGGATGGGATGAGGATCAAATATAATCTATGCAAAGCACTTGGTATAGTACCTTGCACATGTTAGTCATTCTGTAAGTTCTAGTAATCATTTTCTGATGCATATGGTTAGGCATCTCCAGTGTAATTATTTAGCAGTCACAACTCATTGCTTATTTTATATATATATGTATATAACTATTTATATATATATTTATACATATATATAGTTTTGAGACTTAATAGAAGAAAATAATTTAAAAATCTGAGCTCTTAAATAAAAGAATTTATCAATGCAATATCCCTTTAGTACCATCTACTTCCAAATAACATGTTGGTTGAAAGATGAAGTTCCCATTTTCTGAATGAGGAGGAGGAGACACCAACAGACCAATTGCTATTCTGAAAGTAGGTATTAGAAGACAATTACTAATGGGCCAGATTCTAAGCTCAGAATAAGAGCACTATTACTTACCAGAGAGATAATTCGGAAAACACATCAACTGCCCCTGTTATCCCCAAAGTGAAAATACTCAGTTCAAGTATAGTTTCTATTGTTTACATAGATTGATTTCTGTGAGGTATTCAGAATGTGAATTAGCATGAGAAATTATTAAAATAATTGTAGCTACAATTTAATAAGCATATACAATGTCCCAAATAAAAACCAGGACTTTTATACTGAGGAAATATAAAAATAATCTGTAGCTAAGCATGGTGGTGCTCACCTGTAATCCCAGTGACTGGGAAAGTTGAGGTAGGAGGATTACAAGTTAGAGGCTGGCCTTGGCAATTTAGCTAGACCCTGTCTCAAAATAAAATAAAAAGGGCTGGGGGCATGACTCAGTGGTAGAGGGCCTCTGGGTTCAATCCTCAGTAGCACAAAAAGATCTGTAACCCAAGTGTAGAAGCAATAGAACTTTCTTTTTCTATGAGTTAACCTAATTATTTTTGTAGCTCATACCTACCATTCAAAGTATCAGAATACTTGAAATTGCCCCAGTCTGGTATCTGAGTTTTTGGTGGCTGACAAAGTATCAAAGAATTGACTGAGAATGACATAGGTAAGGAAAGTGCTGGAACCTTTTTCTCTCAGGGCCAGCTGCCCACTTATGCAATCTGATTGTTGGAGGAAGCCATGGAGACATCCCTAATTTCTCCTTACAGGTCCTTCAAATATGACTCTTGTCACTACTGCTGCACCATACTCAAATATTTGGGAATGATTCTGCTATTTGCCATGCCATGCTGGGGGTCACTGCCAAACTTTTGATGTTCCATCTATTGAGACACAGAAGAATCATTTCTTTATGGAATCTTGTTGTCTTCTTGAGTCTCCACATGGTAATCAAGGTGCAAATCCTTTTCAGGTCTTGCCACTTCCTCCCTTCATTTCCAATATTGATTTGAGACCACAAGTGAGACCTTGATTACAGGTTCATAAGAAACCCTGATCCAGCAGATTAATGACTCACAGATGCCACAATATGTGTTTATTTCTTTTTTCTTTTTTTATTATTTTTGATTCATTGTACACAAATGGGGTACAACTTTTCATTTCTTTAGTTGTGCATGATGTAGATTCACACCATTCATGTAACCATACATGTACATAGGGTAATGATGTTTGTCTCAGTCCACCATCTTTCCTTCCCCCCTCCCCTCTCCCCTCATTTCCCTCTGCACAATCCAACATTCCTCCATTCTTCCCTTACACCCTGTCTCTCCATTATGTATCAGCATCCACTTATCAGAGAAAACATTCAGCCTTTGGTCTTTTGGGATTGCCTATTTCACTTAGCATGATATTCTCCAACTCCACCCATTTACCTAAAAATGCCATAATTTTATTCTTCGTGACTGAATAACATTACATCGTGTATCCATTCATCTATTGCAGTGTTTATGGTTTTAAGCTGCTAGGTTTCAGGGGTAAGTGATGCAGAAATAGTTAACAAATAGGGATAAAATGAAAATTTCTTTTCTCTTTCTCAGTGTTCCTCTTATTTCCCATAGACTTGGTTGGGAAACCATAACTAGGAATATTTTCTTTTAGGATGTGATTTCTGTCCTGTCATATATTTCCACTGAGGCAAAATGTATCATAATGCTCAAGAAGGGGCTTATAAATCAGGGGAGAAAAATGGCTATTATTTCAAAATGCCATTCCATCTTACACTACAATCCCATTAAGTAGTTGCTATTATACTCATTTGTAGGAGAGACAATTAAAGTTTTGGAGATGTTAAGTAATTTAGCAAAGGTCACATGGGTCTCAAATATTAGACTTCATTTGTTTTCATTATATTTCACTACCACTAGGAAAAAAGGATCAGAGAATATTAGGAAGGAAGAAAAAAGCCTTGCAATTTAAATCTGACATGCAAGTTTCTCTAAATTCAAAGAAACATACTAAATGAGAAAGGTTAATTCAGCATAATTTGAGGTAACAGTATAACAAGGGTACAATTTTGACTTTGGACTTGTTGGAGTCTGCTTCCTCATGAAGAGCTGAAATAGAGTGCAGTAATTCCCACAAATTATGATGAAGTACGAAGGAAAACTTCAGATACTAGAGCAACATTTTCACCTTCTTAAGTTGTCATACTTATTCAATTCCTACCCTATATAGTCCTTTGGAAAGACATGATTTAATATTGCTTTCACCTCTGAAACTGTTCATAACATTTGGTTCTCATCACATTTTTCTTCACATAATATAATGAGTATTCATGATGGCATCTCTCTTCAGCGAGCCTACAGAATTGAAATCAAAGCCAAGAAAATATATTCTGCTCTCTCCACACTGATATTTTGAATCTATGACCATTTTGGCAATGCAACAAAAATTTGGGCACTGTCTACATAAATATATATTTCTTCATACAGTTATTCTGCATTAAACACAGTTTATTTGTGTGCCTTATTTAATCCACCATGTGGAAAATTTATTCAGCTGTACCTTTCTTACCTACAATCTTAAGAGTCTGGACTAGTCTAAGTTATTTAACTAAAAGAAACTTTAAATACAGAGATACAGGAAGGGGAAGGGCACAGGTAGATACTTCTGAATTCTCTATCAAAGACCTTCAAAATACATATTTTGAAGTAACATAACAATTACATATCACCTTTACTTGGTTCATGATTCCATTCTAAAATTTTTATAAGTATTAACTCACTTAATCCTTATAACAACCCTACAAGTTAGATACTCTATATTAATTTTAAGATTGAGAAAATCAAGACACAGAAAGGTTCTCCAAGGTTGAATAGTAAGCAGCAGAGCCAGCATTCAAAACTTGGCCTACAGGCTGAAAGTTCTATGCCCTTAACCACTACATTATACCATATAGAGAAAATGAATCATTTTAAAGATGTTTGAGCAATCACATTAATTCCTTTAACAGCATATTGATAAAAACACATACATTTTTGATATCCACATACATTATGCATACACCATGCACTATGGCTAAAGTTACTGAATGACCCCAGTGATGACCTCTCTTATGTAACAATGAATTGACGTATAACATCCACTATGTATGCAATGGAGAAAAACATTGCTTTATCATCTGAAGACACTGAGTCTTGAGTCTTGATGCTTACCCTTAATTATGATTCCAGGAAAGTAGACAAATATATACCAGCCTTAGTTCATTCCTTGCTCAATGTTGTAGTATCCTTAGCTCCTTGAGAACAATGTTTCATGGATACTAGTACTTAACAATTCTTTTCCTAGAATTTCATTGAAAATGAGCATTTCTTGATTATATGGACATTCTGTTATGCCACCTGATGAATTATGTAACCAATGATGGTTGTTTCCCCCAATTTAGCCCAGAGCCACATACTTGCTTATTGTACATTATGAAAAAAGTCAAATCTAGAGAAATGAGAAAAAAAAAATAAGTTTTGCAGGAACATCGAATATACACCAAGTCACAGATTAGATCCCATACACCTTATTCTTGTGTTTTTAAATACTGGAGTGACCCCTTCTGTGCTGGAGATAAAGCGTTTTCTGACTACTCAGGAAGTTGAAATAAAAGAAACCACAAAATCCAACTGAGTCAAATTATTACCTTAGAAAGTTTGGAGATTGGCCCTATAGTTCCAAAATACTGTGCTCTGAAAGAATTCCAGAATCTTCTTTTTCACCAAAGAATCAAAAAGGGAAAAAATTCTTTTTACTTCCCTTTTAAGATGTTTGTATTTTTCTTCTGCTATATGACCTTATCTGCATTGCCAGATGGTTTGAGCCACAGCTGTAGATATTTCGGTTGGCACCAGACATTGTTTTAAAAATATTTATGTAAACAGTACATTTTTCTCTCCAAGAGAGAGAAAAGAGATGCTATCATGGTAACAGAGCTGTTTTCTTATTTCTTGCCCCACCCCTACCCTGTCTTTCTCTTGCTTTCTCCTCCTCCTCTTTCTCTTGAAACAAGAACACAAAATGAAAAGGGTAATAAAGCTAACCCAAGCTAAATTTGTGAAGTCGAAACAGAGCCTCTTGAACTGCCTACAAAATAAATGGAAATATTTAGAAAATGTTTTCCCTAAATCACACACACACACACACAAAACTGAATTGGAAGTTATAATATGGTTGAAAGCTCTCAGTCTCAAGTTCAGATAGATGGTCAAATCTACTTTAATTTGGACATGATTAAGGAATCTTTAACAATTTGGACTCAGGCCCAACTGAGACTTATTCTGCATTTCATACATTTGCCAATAAGAAAATTAATAGAACCAGCAAATTGTTTTTGAGCAATTTAAAATTACATTCTCTTATAAACCATGAGAATGCTCAATGCCAGTCATATTTTCGTACAACTTTGTTATCCCGTGTATTATTGGTTTAAGAGAAATTACATTTCTTTCAAGTTTTCAAAAATTTAGAAACTGAACTGACTTGCATTTGTTTCTTTGATCATTCATTAAAATAATGAAGAACTTGCCCTCAAACTAATTTCCTTCCTCTTCAATTCAGATTTCTATTTAAAAATTCAAGCTTACTAAAGCCCCTAGATATATCATCAGTAGAGATGGTAGGGTTTCCAAGGCTCTAAATTATTTAATTCTGAATAACATCTATATAATAAGAAACATAAACCAATATAAGAAAATTGGGGAGGAAATCCTATGGGATTTTCCATGTTTCCCAAAAGTTTTACATGACTTTTCATGACCTCATTTATTGTTCATATAAATGTTCCCATTATCGAGGAAAATTTCTTTCTTTTCAGAAAAGGAGAGAGAGAATTGGGCAGGAATTCTACAGATCACTTAAACTTCTTATCTTAGTTCATTCATATATGTGTAAAATGAGAATATTAGAAAAAAGATTGTCATGGTCTCAAGGCCTTTGCTTATAATAAATCTAAGCAAACATGACATGGATTTCCCCATGGTGAGACTGCAAACAGAGACATGCTTTTCCCTGAGACTTCTCCTTTTGTACTTAAATAAATGTTCAACATGTACCTGAGTGTTTCTACTTAATATGTTGTACATGATGGCTCAATGGAAAGATTAGCATGATTTATTTTCCCTAATTTTATCATTGATGTTATTATTACTGACTGTGCATTTAATCTTAGTATATGTATGCTACTGACATTAGACGATAGACCCAAATAGCTGATTATTTGTCAACATAGAAAGATGGTTTTTGATTTTTAATGAAAAATAGAGAAATCAATTAAAATGTTAATTAATATTTTTTCTAATCATGATTCCAAAGTTTTGCATTATTTTAGCAGTGGTTAAAGTGTCCTATAAACATCCCCATAGATTAGTATGTGTTGTGACACCATTTCAAATTATTAATTCCAAAATATTGAAAGTACATTGACATAAATTATGGGGAAAATATTTGGCAATCATACTTTTGATAAGAGGTTAAAATCCAGACTATATAAATAACACCAAGAATTCAACAACAAAAAATAAGATATGGCAAAGAAGTTGAAGACACATTTCAACAAAGAAGACACAAATGGCCAATAGTTCATGAAAAGATGCTCAACATCTTTAATTATCAGGGAAATGTGAACAAAAACTGCAATGGGATACCTCCTTATACCCATTAGGAGGGCTATTATCAAAAATTAGAGAACACATGTTTTCAAGGATATAGAGATTGGAACTTTTATGCACTCTTTTTGGGAATGCAAAATAGTGCAACCATTATGGAAAGCAGTGTATAGTGGTTCCTCAAAATATTAAAACATCTGAGTATATACCCAAAAGAATTGAAAGCAAAGACTCAAGTAATTATTTGTAGATTTATGTTCATGGCAGCATTATTCACAGTAGACAAAAGGATAGTAGCACCCAATTGTCCTTGACAGATGTGTGAATAAATAAATGCATCATAAATGCATCATGTGTATAAAATATAATATCATTCACCTACAAAAAGGAAGGAACTCCTGATGCATACTTGAAGACGTTATATTAGGTAAAATAAACATGTCATAAAAGGACAAATACTGTATGATTCTGCTTATATGAGGTACCTAGCACAGTCAAATCTATTGAGACAGAAGATAGAATGGTCATTGGCAAGGGCTGTGGCAGGAGGAGATGGGAAGTTATTTTTCAATGGGTACAAAGTTCAAGATTCAAATGAGGAACAAAGTTCTGGTGATTGATGATAATGATATTTGCACAGAAATATGAACTACTCAGATTGGATAAAAGCAAGTAAATTAGGGGTTGGGGTTATAGCTCAGTGGCAGAGCGCTTGCCTAGCACATGCAAGGCCCTGAGTTCCATCCTGGGCCAAGGGAAGAGCAAGTAAATTAATTTTAGCTTATTCACACAAAAAATGCCCCTTAAATACTTTTGAAAAAGAGATGAAATAGTATGAAAAAAATCGAAATTAATAAATTCATGGATAAGTGAGTAGTTTCACAGGCAAAACTGAACTCTGTAAATGATTAGCTATGGATTAACTATGATTATTTAGCTTATCAAATATTAGTCCCAAATGTGTTACATATGAATATTAATCAGAATATCAAGGTTCAAGGTAATTAATCAACTTAACCAGCTTTATTATTTTAAGTAAGATTTAAGACAATTGTTATGAATCAGAATATACTAACTTTTGTAACCAAATGTCCTCAAGATTTTGGCCTTAAATTCATACATGTGTATTTCTTATTCACATTGTACTTGACACAGATAAGTGACACAGGGGAGTTTATTGCACATAGAGACACACTTTTCTATGGAGAAAAAGAAATCAGAGGATCACACAGAAAGCTTTTACACTTCTATCTTTACCATGTAAGGAAGTACCCCATATCACTTCCATTCATACAACTCACTCTCATTTTAATCTAGGGAAGATACAAACTTGCAGGCTTCAGGAGCTCAAGAAGACTAGCAAATGGGGTATGGTAGATTCATGGCATTGTCTTCCACAAGCATAAAGTCAAAACACAATTTCAGGTATTGTCTCAGATCCGTCTCCAGAAATTATCAGTTTTAGAGGCTATGATGTTATAGTGGAATAAAAAATTGATGCTTTTATGAATACAAAAGGAAAGTATAAGTAGTTTAATATACATCAGAGGATACATCTTTTTCTTTAGAAAAATTCCATTATGAGCTCTCTATTTGAAGGATGAGTGTTCTAAGTAGAGAGAAGAGCAACTTAAAATCCTCGAGGTGTCTGTGAATGAATGTTTTCAAAGAACACCAAGGAGGTCAGTATGTCTGGAGTGGAATGAGCAAGAGGACTAGTAGAAAATGGGTCTGGAAGCCAAAGGAGAATCAGATAATGTGGCATCTTGTGAGCCATTTTAAGAACTTCTGAAACATGATTTTTAGTTGAAGCATAGTATTTCATTACCTGGCCATATCAAATGAAAACGATCAGGGTCATTAAGTAGATACACACTTTTTAGTAAACAGAAAGCATTGTATTCCACAGGCATAGAGCCAAAACACAATTTTAGGAATTATCTCCAAATCTGAACTCAAAAATTGTCAGTTTTAGGAGCTAAGATTTTATAGTAGGATAAAAAATAGTTGTTTTTAAAATATAATTCTAGACAACTGTTATAGACCACTGTATGTCTTCATATCTGTGTGCATGCAAAATTATCCAGCAATGTAGAAAAGGCATAAAAGAGAAGTCCAGAGTATTCTCAGATATACTAAATATGGATGATCAGTGTCACCTGGAACTGTCAAGAAAGGTCTTCTTGAGGGTTGTGGGTGTAGCTCGATGGCAGACGACTTGCCTATTATATGCAAAGCCCTGGATTTGATTCCCAGCAACAATAAAAATTAAAATTCTAGACAACTGTTACAGACCACTGCATGTCTTCATACAGTGGAAATAGGAGTATCAAACTCTTTTTTAAAGGCTAAATCACACAAAAATTATTCCAAGAAATGTGGCAAAAATTCAGAGAAAAAAATGCATCATTTTCCTACTATATTATGCTACCTTCCCTATGACACACATTCCTCTCCCAAGGAGTGATGCTCCTTGAACACATTCAGGACTCAAAGGTGGTTGATTCAGGTTGAATCCACAAGACTAGATTCTTCAAAGACAGAACAATTTCAATATATTCAAATAATTGTTTTCAGAGTTGATAGTTTGCTGCAATTATTGCTGTTCTTATTGTTACTGCAATTATAGCTCTATTTCATTTCCTCAACAACTTGAGTTCAATATTTATTCAAATTTTTATTGTATATATTAAAGTTTACATCTTAATATGCATATGCATTGTGAAATGATTATTATAACCATTCTTAAGCAAATTAACATACCAATCACCTCTTTGTGTGTATGTGTGTGCATGCATGAGAGAGAGAGAGAGATACTTAAAATCTACTGTCTTAGCAAATGTCTACTGTAGAATACAAGCTTATTAACCATAGTCTTCTTCCTGTACCTTTAATCTCGAGATATGTTCATCCTATATGTCATGGTTTAGGTTGGGAATGTGCCCTAGAAAACTCATGTATTGAAAGCATAATCCCCAATGCAGCAAGTTTCAGAGATGGAATTTTAGTCAATGAGAGCTGTAACCTCATCAGTGGATTAATCCATCTGATAATGATTTGGATGGACTGCTGGGTGGTAACTGTAGGCAAGTGGGGCATGGCTAAAGGAAGTTGGTCACTGAGGACGTATCTTTGGGGATCATATTTTGTCACTGGATCCTCTTTCTCTCTTCTCTGCTGCCATGAGCTGAGTAACCTTCCTCTGCCACACCCTTCTGCCATGGTGTTTTGCCTCATTTCAGGCCCAGATGAATGGAAATGGCAGACAACAGACTTAGACCTCTGAAACTATGAGCCAAAATAAACTTCTCCCC
The DNA here is from genome assembly GCA_020662805.1 of Glaucomys volans. Taxonomy (NCBI): domain Eukaryota; kingdom Metazoa; phylum Chordata; class Mammalia; order Rodentia; family Sciuridae; genus Glaucomys; species Glaucomys volans. The sequence goes on from JAJEJO010004486.1 coordinate 95,353, forward strand.
TAAGTTCTTCTTAGGAAGTCCAGGTAATTTGGACACAGTGACACACAGCTGACTAGCACACTATATAACAGCAACTTTGTACCCTTTGACCTGATGAATCTTTCCATTTTGCCTACCTCACTGCTATTGCTAACCAGCAGTCTACTCTCTGTTTTTATTTTACAATTTTAAGACTCTGCATGTAAGTAAAATTATACAGTGTATTTTTTCTGTGTCTGGAATGTTTCTGTGCCTGGAAAGCAGTCACCAAAATGAAAAGGCAGCCTACAGAATGAGTAAATATTTCAAAAATATGTGTCTGATAAGCGTTTAAAGTTAAAAATATATAAGAAGACTCCCACAACTCAATAACCCCACAAAAATAACAAAAAGTAAAATAAAAAATGAATAGCCCATCTAAAATAGGCAAAGGAACTAAACTGAGGTATATGAAAAGGTGCTCAAATTCATTAATCATCAGGAAAATGCAAAATTAAATCTCATGTGTTATGATGTCTACTAACAAAGACAAGTGATAATAAGGGTTATTGAGCATACAAGGAAAAAGGACCACTTATATATTGTTAGAAATATAAATTGGCACAGCCATTGTGGACAATAGTATAGAGGTTCCTCAAAAATTAAAAGTGCTATTGATATGTTCCAGGAATTTCTTTTCTGAGTGCACACCCAAAAGAGATGAGATCTAGACTTTACAAAGCTTTCTGTGCACCCATGTTCACTGCAACATTATGCACAATAGTCAACATGTGGAAGTGACCTTAAGTATCTGTAAGTGGGTGAATGAAAAAAGAAAATGTATGTATGTATATTATATATATATATATATATATATATATATATATACACACACACACATTGAAATATTATTCTGCTATTAAAAAGCAAATTCTGTCATTTGAAGTAACATGGATAAACCTGGAGACATTATTTTTTAATCTCAATTGGTTAAGTATACTAATTTGCTTGAAGGAATTAGTTATTTGAATATAACTGAAATACCTAGATAGTTTTTCCACTAGTAGCCTTTTGGCCTAAATTACCTAGATAATCACATTAAATCTTAACTTGAGAGCAAATAGATGCTGCTAACAATGTATATGTCTGTTCAGACATTTCTACATATTTTTTTTTTTCTTTTTTAACCCCCAAATACCATTTCTGGCAAAGAATTATTTACAGCCAAGTCGCAAATTTATATCCCTACAAGAATGTAATTCTCCCATCTGAAACTCTAAAATCATTTAATTTATATGGGTTTGATAAAATCACAGAGTAGAAAAGGAGAAGAAAATGATTTCAAATCATGGTCCTATTTTATTCCTAAGATTGGGATATTTTATGGATGACAGCTAAATTAAATTGGAATAAGAATTGCTCACAATGATGAATGCCACTGTTCATTCAATGTAACTAGAAAAGAAAAAGAAAGCAATTTTTCTTTAAGGGGAAATCAATAGGCTAAGGAATGATCAATTACTGAAGACAAAATCCTGAGAAAACTGATCAAGAGTTTCAGCTTCATTATCCTCTGTAAGCTCATGAGGCTTCTGCCCAGACTGGGAATGAGATTGTTCAGAAACTTTTGCACTCTCACCACTGAGTTTGGGCCTAAAGCTAGTTTGAGTAAGCCTGGGTGTGCCTGTCATTCACTGTTTTTGTTGTTGTTTTTAATTTTCTTTTATTGGTTCTTTTTAGTTCTATATGACAGTAGAATTCATTTTGATATAATTTTACAAGCATGGAATATATCTTATTTTAATCAGCACCCCTTTTGTATGGATGTCCATGACGGTGGGATTCACTATGGTGTATTCATATAAGCACATAGAAAATTGTGGCTTACTTTCCTATAGCACTAAGAAGCTAAAATCAGATAAGGCATTTATTCATTCAAAAATAATCCTTTGAGCATATATTATGAGTTCAGCAAAAGGATAAGAGAATGCCAACAGAAATAGAAGGATTTAATGACACTAAAGAGAATAACATCCATCCAATATCAAGCCATACCCACTGTGTATTGGGGATCTGTGGCTACCAAGGCCTTGGGTATCTGAGAGTCCTCCCAAATCTGCATATTGCCATATCACTACTCTATCAGAATCACAGACAATTCTGACAAGTCTTCTTCCTCATTTGCCTGCTGTCTTGGCCTCATGCCATCATGCAGAAAGAAAAATCTATAAATATGAACTAGCTCACAAGCAGCTGAGAAAATCTACAACAGAAACGGTGGTGCTAATCATGATAAATGTTCTTTTTATACTGGTTTATAACATAATTTTATATTAAAATATTAGTTTTTTTCTTTTTAAAATACTGAACAGATTAGGCTGGGGTTGTGGCTCAATGGTACAGTGCTTGCCTAACATGCGTGAGGCACTAGATTCAATCCTCAGCAACACATAAACATAAATAAATAAAATAAAGGTATTGTGTCTGTCTACAACTAAAAACTATATAAAATAAAAATAAAATATTGAACAGATTATAGGCCACGGACTTCAGTTATCCACACAAGGCATATGTTTTTCATTTTATCATGACTACTTTTATGAATAAAATCTCATCAGTAGCAGAGGAATTTCAAGGTAATTCCAGTAGGATTATTCCACAAAAGGGATATTAGAGAAGATGCGTTTATAGACTTTTTCTAAATAGTTGTATTTATGTCATTATATATTTTTGCATGTGATTATTTGGGAAGCCACAGTTCACTAATAATGAGGCAAATAAGATAATACTATAAGACTAGTCATGGTTTCCAAGTGCAACTGGAATAAAGTTATTTTTTTCTATTCAATAACTATATGTACTAATAAAGATAATGGTCCCATTACTTGATCATTAGGAATATAAGAACTGACTGACTCTTTTCTAAGTCAACTTCTGAAATATTTGAATGTATTTAAAATCATGTAGACCCAGTGTGTAGATGTTTTAGAGTTTTGACTTCAATTTAAGAAAAGTTTAATAGTTAAAACTATCTCTATGTAGGATGGTCTGTCTCCAGGTAACATATTACCTCATGGTACACTATTGGATGAAATGAAGGCATAAGGTATTTGATGTATCACGTCTTGAGAATGGAAAGAAACATGTTTTATTCCCTATTAAGAAGCTCAAGTATCAGCAAAATATTTTGAAAATTTTTACAGTGATAAAAATTAAAGACATGCTCAATAAAAAGCTGGAACAATTTAAACAGTGAAATCTATAATGATAACATTGAATTGGCACCTACAGAATAAAATACCTATCCATGAGTAGGCCATACTGAGATAAATAAATAATTGCATAAAGAAGAAAATCAGAACATGGACAACTCATTCTTACAAAGAAATGCAATGCATAAATGTGGAAGGATTGAGAGAATTAGAAAATAATACTAAATGAAAATTGTGGACAGTGAAATTCACCAAGGTATCTTGGTTCTCCCCAAAGTTAGTGAGCAAAAGTTTGAAGAGAAACAATATTTTCATAGTCTCAAAATATCATCCAAAGATATTTATTAATTGACAAAAGGAATAATTATAACTTCATAATGAAGAAACCAATCAGACCCTACCTTAACAAAGTGTTAAAGATTAACATCAACAAAAATAAGAAATATCCACCTCATGCATCCTTTCGATACGTTACAGAGAAGTGCATCTCACCTCTTTACTGTTCTTCCCCAAATCCAGAACCTCAGTCTAATCATGAGAAAACTTCAGATACACAAAAATTGAAGGAAATTACACAGACAACTGACCAGTACTTACCAAGACTGTTAAGATCATAAAGAGAAGGGAAGATTTAGGACTGATATGGACTGGAGGAGAATTAAGTTAAATGTGATGCCCTGCATTAGATTCTGAACAGAAAAAGGACACTAGAAGAAAAGCTAGTGGAATCCAAATAAATTCTACAGGTTAGTTAATAGCAACAGTCCAATGTCAACTTCATGGTTTTGATAACTGGACTATAATTTAATAAGATATTAGAGGAAACTGAAGCAAGATCACTTTGTACTATTTTGCAACTTTTCTATAATTCTAAAAATTTTTTTAATGTTAATAAAAATCAGCATGCAAATAGATCTATGATTGTAGCAGTTTGGGTATGGTAATTTACAAAAGATAATTTGAAGAAATCCTTTTCATTTTATTATTTGTGTTACTACTTTCACTTCCTCTTTTTTTTTTTTTTTTTTTTTCTTGTGGTACTGGGGATTGAACCCAGGGGCACTCCACCACTGAGCCACATCCCCAGCCCTATTTTGTATTTTATTTAGAGACAGGGTCTCACTGAGTTGCTTAGGGCCTCACTGAGTTGCTGAGGCTGGCTTTGAACTCGTGATCCTCCTGCCTCAGCCTCCCAAGTGCTGGGATTACAGGCGTGTGCCACTGGGCCCGGCTCACTTCCTCTTTGATTACTCTTATCTGCATGATACTTTTCTAGTACATATGAAAAGAATTTTTCATGTTATAAACAAAGTAAATACTATAAGCCTTTTGCTTATCTAAAACAGGAGAAAATTAGCCCTTCTTCTACCTATATATCCCAGAATAACTTTACCTCTTAGTTTGACTATCAGAGCCATATATAGGATATGAAGATGGAACATGGGACATTATACAAATTCAGCTTTAAAAAAGTGAGGTGCTTCATTCGAGTCTATATTTTATGTGCAGTAATATATTTATCTCTTAATTAAACTCTAAAAATTGGCTGCTTTAATGTACAACATGATGACAAAAGTAATAAAATTGTATTACACTCAAGATTTTTGTTAAATAAGTAGATTTTAGCTGCTCCTTTCCACTAAAATGTAATTATGTGAGATGATAGATGTGTTAATCCACTTAATTTTAGTAACTCTTATACCATTCAGATATATCTGATGACAAGTAAACCTCAGATATATACAAAATTTTATCTCTTTAAAAATTGGGCACTGGATAAGGCTAACATTTTGTATTGTAACCACAAAAGGCAATCATAATCAGCATGTTTTAAATAATAAAAATAATAACAACAAAGGCAAACATTTAGTGTGCCAGATGCACTAATATATAATCTATATGTATTATCTAATTTATTAATAATAATCATAATTATGAATTACTAATAGGTATTGAGTGCATTCTATGTACCAGAGTCTGCCAAATATTTTGCATGATTTATTTAACAGTCATCACAAATCTGAAATAGGTTACCTAGTCGTCCTTACACAGATGAAGAAACTGCAATTTAGGTTAAAGTGGCATGTGAATGATCTCGCAGACTGGAAGCTCCAATCTAAGCAATTGAATTCAGAGCCTATATTCTTAAAATCCTATAAAATACTTTATCCACCCATTTAACATGCTTATCGTGATGAGTGGGTGAGGTGATATAAGAAATTCTCTAATTCTAGGGGAAAAGTTCCCAAATTTGGCTGCACTTTAGAAACTGGTAAAGCTTGTAGGCTTCTCAGATTCCAGGCCATAGCACATACAAATCACATCAAAATTGCCTGATAGGATACCCAGGTATCAGTGATTTTCTTTACTGTGTCTCCAGATAATGCCAAAGTCCCATCAAATTTGATAATCCATGCTCTAGAAATTAATTGTTGCATGATTTTACAAAGTACCAGTGGGAGAAGACAGCAGAGCTAAGCACACAATATAGAAATCAGAAGTTTATGATTCTCCTATCATTGTAAAGAGGCTCTAATTATTAATGAAAGTTTTTTCCTTTCTCAATATTTCAATAAACACATATTCTTCTTGTGAATAAATTGACTATATAATCTATTGCAGCAATATTTTTCCATAGTCTTTTAAAAATGAAAAATAATTATAGCTTAAAAAATTGTTGAGAAAGAAGAATTACTGAAGTTGATAATCATGCAGAGTTGTTTCTCCCCAGAGTCTCTCATATCCTGTTGATCTCCCTACTTGGCAGTTACTAAATGCAATTGCAATATTGTTCTCTTTTACATTTTTTCCTCTAAAGTATTTAAATATCATTACAAAAATTATGGAGATATTTCTTCTTTTGCCTTATTTTTAACATGCTTTTACTATTTGTTTCATGTCTATGACATAATCATTAATTTACTATTATTATTCAATATAGATGTTTCACTTCTGTTCAGTTTAGTGAAAATTTGAAGCCATTACCTAAGTTATTCAAGGAAAAGAAAAAGGAATTATAAACAAAATTCATAGTATTCAACCTGGGCACACACTGGAATTCTGGAAATAGACTCCCTTAAATTTCTCATCAATACATAGAGAGAGAGCATGCATTAATTCTGCTAATGCGTATGGCAAGTAGGTTTTTACTCAAAAAGATACATATTTATGGAGATAGGAACTACTGATATTAACTGCTCTTGTTTGATTGCAAAAATGTTGCAATAAAATAAATTTGAAAAAGATTGAAAGCATAATGTTATTGAGTACATCTCTGATACCCAGGACTTTAACAGTGTCATATCAGGATTCAGGAGACAAAATGAAATAGCAAACCAACACAAGGGCCAATCTCCCCAGCCCTGCAGGGAATTCTGTGCCACTCATGCTTCCTGGGCATGCTGAGGTACTGTTGGTACACATGATGGCAGTCTCCAGAAAGTACTAACAGTGAGCTTCCATTTGGTGGTGTCCTGAAGAGTGGTCACTGGTTAAGAGGCAAAAGAACAGGACAGAGAGGGTAGAAAATCACCCAGCTCAGTTGTGAACATATGCATGACAATTCTTTGCTGTTCACCAGAAACAATCAGGTATACTTGGTTTGGAGGAGTCTTACATTCCAGTCCAAAGGACTGAAGTTTCATAAACTGGACACTAAAATTTAAAAAGGAAAGAAAGACAATATGACCTCATTTTATTCCCATAGCCGAGTGAAGCCTGGGTATGAAAATTAGACAAAACAAATCTGATAAATGCACATGGAGATATTGTGTTTATTGAAATTTCTTCACCCTTTACTTCTCCCTTATCTCTCACCAAATACAGCAAGAGCCTCACAACCTTTAGTGGAAGTCTCAGAGCAAAACCTAATTCAAATCTGTTCACCAAATATTTGTAGATGAACTGCAGTGTATAAGGCATTATTTTAACAAGATATTACAGAATGGTTAAGACGTGGTTTAGACCGCCATAAATTTATGTAAGCAATCTAAAAGTGAAGTCTTGAAAATGTTCTTTCTGATTTAATCAAAGATTATACTCTTAGTAAATCCTTACTATATGTTAGACGTGGTATGTGAGGATGGAATCTGATGCCCAGAGAATAAGAGGCATGAGAGGACTCAAACTGCAGTTAGTAATGACCACATACCATTCCCACTACACCAGAAAAATACAGTAGCAACCCCTACTACTAAAACTACCTAGCAACTTAGGTCATACCAGACATAAGGACACACAAAGGGAAGGAAGAACATTAAGGTATAAGGATTTATCCAACATGGTTAAACGTTAAGCTAGATAGTGACTTGGTTTTGGCTTACAAATTACTGAATTATACTGAGTGTGCTAGAAAGGAAAAGATTTTTTCATTTGTTCTATATAGATGTGGGACTTGAGGGTAATATTGAGCTTCATTATATGTAATAAGGTCACATTTTTTTCATGCCCCAGTTTGTGACTTTTGGATTCATCACTAACCATATTACTTTGAAAATTATTTAAACAAATCAATTACCAGTTATTTAAAAAATTAATTATTTCTAGGTGGGTGTGTCTAAATTATTATATTATTTAAATATGATATATGCAAATAGAATCCTGCCTAATTGCCATATTGACTCCCAAATTTATCATTAGCCCTAAAATTGCCATTTTAGAATAGGGGTGGGTAATTGCTGCTCAATGGATATGAAGTTTTAATTATACAAGATGAATAAATTCTAGAGATCTGCTATTCAGCATTGCGTCTAAAGTTATCCGGCACTTAAAAATTACTAAAAGGGCTGGGCGTGGTGGTGCCTGCCTGTAATCCCAGCGGCTCGGGAGGCTGAGGCAGGAGGATCGCGAGTTGAAAGCCAGCCTCAGCAACTTAGCGAGGCCCTAAACAACTCAGTGAGACCCTGTCTCTAAATAAAATACAAAAATAGGGCTGGGGATGTGGCTCAATGGTAGAGTGCCCCTGGGTTCAATCCCCAGTACCAAAAAAAAAAAAATAACTAAAAGGGAAGACCTTAATTTTGTGCTTTCTTACCACAAGTAAAAATTACAGGAAAAAAATAGAAGTAGTCACCTCTATAGGGCCTCTGCTGTCCATGTAGTGTTGTTTCTTTACTTTTACTTGTAAACTTTCAAATTATATTCCACAACATTCATCAGCACACACACACACCAATCTTTGCATGTGAGCTACCCCCTTGAACTCATCCATATATTTCCATTACTCTTCTGATAGCACAATTTCAGTGTAACTTTATCTACTCACAGGGCTTATGTCAACAGACATAATGCTCCTACCAATCTTTTCTATGTCATGTCATACTCTTCATTTTCCCTTTACATGTGCTGTTTTTTTTTTTCTTTTTGGTTGTTTTTAGTTATACATGACAGTAGATTCCATTTTCACATAATTATTCAAGTGTGGACTATATCTGGATCTAATTCAATCTCCTTACCTCTACTCCACCCCTTGTTCCTTTCCCTCTATTCTACTGATCTTTCTGTCATTTATCCATAACTTTTGTTTAAATCAGTGTCTTGTGGCTGCACCTGACGATGAGATTACTGTGGTATATTCCTATGTCCCTAGGAAAGTTAGGTCAGATTCATTCCTCTGTCTTTCCTTTATCTTCCTTTCTCAACTGGTAGCATTCCTTGCAATCTCAAAGGTTTCTCACAAATCTTTCCTTCTGCTTTGAACGCCCTCCAATTGATTCTTCTACATAAACATGCCACACATTTGTTCATTTAACTGCTATTCTTCACAGGTTAGAGTGGATTCCCCTGTGTGGACTTACCTATATAGCATTTATCACAGTTTGCAATTGCAATTATATGCTTGAGTGAGTCTGTGTCACCAAGTTTGTCTATATCTGCATTGCTTGCTATCATATTCTTAATGACGAGCATACTGATTGCTCATAAGGTGTCCTCAATAATTATTATTTGAATGAATTAATGAATCAGTGTATGAATCATGGCATAGCAAAAAGCTGAGCCATCCAGGGAAGGCTTCACATAGAAAATTAACATAGATTAACAATAATGAAAGCCACTAGAGAGAGTTTTGTTGTTGAGTCCATGACCTTTGGCTCGCAATTCTGATTGACCATCTACTTAGATGTCACCTTTCCATGTCTATGTCTTAAGTTCCTCATCCTAAGAATAAGGACAAGAAGTCTCCTACCTCAGGGTTATGTTAGAATTCAATAAAGCTATCTTGTCAGACCTTGCAGTTCCATTGATGCAGGACTGTTGATTAATTGATTTACTCTAAGTATTTTCCTAAGTTCCCGATTCAGTGCTCATTTCTAACTTCTACCTAGCAATCTGAATGGGGAGGAACATATGCAAAATTGTCTACTTGATGATAATATGATTGAGCATTGTGAGAATTCCAAAAACTCCACTAAAACTGTTAGAAATGATAAATTCAGTAACATTGTAGAATAAAAATGAACATAAAAATCAGTAGTATTTGAATATGCTATGGAGCAACTATCTGAAAAAAATTAAGAAAACAAACTTCTTTATAGAAGCATAAAAATGGAAATAAAATTCATAGGAATAAATTTAAAAGAGAATTTGAAAGATCCATACAATGAGAACTATAAACCTTTTGTGAAAAGAAAATGGGAAATAATGCAAGGGAAAGAAAGGATAGCCTACATTCAAGGACTGAAAGAGTTAACATTGTTAATATGTACGTACTATCCAACAAAACACAGATTCAGTGTAGTCCCTGCCAAAATTCCAATGTCGTTTTCCACAGACATAGGAAAAAAAAATTCTAAAATATATACAGAGCCACTAACGAACCTGAATGCCCAAAGAAATCTTAAACAAGCAAACAAAACAACAATAAAAGAAGCTGGAAGCATCACATGACCTGACTTTAAAATCTATTACAAAGTTATAATAATCAAAACAGCATGACATTGGCCTAAGTGCAGATATATCAACCTATGGAACAGGATAGAGTGCCTAAAAATAAAAACACATTTTTGGTCATTTGAGGGTATTATACTAAGTGAAATAAACCAAATGAAGGAAGACAAATATTGAATAATATTTTTTACAGGTGAAAACAAGAAATCAAACACATGGAAATAGATAGTAGGATGGCAATTACCAGAGGCTGAAAGGTAGGGAATGGGGAGATGTCATTCAAAAGGTGCAAAGTTTCAGTTAGACAGGAGGAATGAGTTTTAGAGACCCATTGCCCAGCATAGTGATTATAGTTAATAATAATTATAGTTAATAATGTACTATATGCTTTAAAATTGCTAGGATTAGATTTTAATTATTCCCCAACAACAAACAATTCTGTTTGTGAGGTGATGAACATGTTGATTAGATTGATTTAATCATTGTATATTGTATATGTATATGAAAAGAAGTGTTACACCCCACAAAACAATCATTTCTTATAAATTAAAAGTGAGCTAAGCCACAGTGTAGTTATATTTTTATGTTTTTGTATACCCTCCCCCTGGGTGAAGTCCTTCCCTTAGCTGTGAGGTTGCAAAAACAGAAGCGAAAAACTGTGAGGATAATTATTTCCTTGTCACCTATGCATAGCATTTATGATTGAACACATGGAAATCAGATGTTTTCTGTTTAGAAACTTAACACCAACAGCAACACCACAAGAGATGGTTTTCCTTTTCATATAAAATGTCATAATATACTAAAAATAAAATTGCTGCAGAAAGTGAGTTTGAAAGTGGTGTGGCTGTAAATATCTTTGTTGATTCCTAGATTCGTCCTCCCCATATAAAGTTTTCTGCAATGCTTGTTTCTACAGAATGTCAAGGAACCATTTCTTGAGATGTGTTTTATTCAGCTTTTTCACTGCTGGGACTAAAAAATCCAACAGGAACAATTGTGGAGGAGGAAAAGTTTTATTTGAAGCTCATAATTTCAGAGGCCTTAGTCCATAGAAGGCAGGCTCCATTCCTCAGGGCTCGAGGTGAGGCTGAACATCATGGCGGAAGAGCTTGGCAGAGGGAAGCAACTCACATGATGATCAGGAAGCAGAGAGAGAGAGAGACTCCAGATACAAAATATAAACCTAAAGCCACGCTCTCAATGCCCACCTCCTCCAGCCATGCCCCACCATCAGTCACCACTCAGTTAATTCCATCAGAGGATTAATTCACTGATTGGGTTAAGGCTTTCACAACTTAATCAGTTCTCCTCTGACCCTTCTTGCATTGTCTCACACGTGAGATTTTGGGGGAACACCTATATCCAAACTATAATGAGATAGAAATAAATAAAATGCTACAGTGTTTCAAATTGTTTTAATAACCCATTATCTATGTCACAACCGCTCCTATGACTTGATGGCTCAGGCAGCATTAACAGTGTATTTAACTCCTAACTGTACTGGTGAGTCACATTTAACCTAAGGTTAACAGTGTAGGGAAGTCCAATGGAATCACCAATCTAATCCATGGATTAGAGCATGGATCTTGCAGCTCTAATCCATATGGATGGAATTCCAGTCTCTCAATAAACCACTTGCCTAGCCAAGTGAACCCATAAGTGTCACCAATTTTTATGGTGAAATCTGGAAAACCTAACATTTTGCTTTTTATTCAGTAAAATTAAAACACAGAAACATACATGTGTGTATTATTACAGAAAAATTGGACTTCATATAATCTCCAAGTTAAGCTATTTGTCAAAATCAGCTCCTGGAACATAAGACTCTTTTAAAAATTAAATTTCTGTCTCCTCCACTGTCAATACTGTGGAGACAATTCAATAACTCTAACGATTTCTGCATGTATTCCAGGTTTGTTTCTGAGTAGGGCAATGCTGCTCTGCTGAATGATGTACCAGTTTTTCAACAAGTGATGAATGGAAAAAAGAAGCAGGACTTCAAAATAAAGTTGAAGAATAAAAGGAAGATTAGGGCCGAAGAGAGTGCCCCAGCCATAAACCTTGAATTCTAGATTTGAAGTCAGGGGTTCAAGGTAAATGATAAAGTATGAAAGTAGGTGTTTTTCACTAGTGCCAGTGTACCAAGTTGAAATTCCTCAGCATGAAAACAAGGTTCTTTGTAACTTGGCCCCTGACTGATTTTCCAGTAATCACTGATATTTCCTCTCCAACACTATAGGTTCCAAGTACTCTCAATTTTCCTGTTTGGGAATGTGCAGCTTAGCTTATCTAACTTGTCCTTCACACTCCCTATTTATCCTAAATAAGCTCTGTTTAATCCCTGGACCCTGGTACTAAGGCAAACCCTGTACTCCCTGGCACCACTCCTGGTTACCTACTGAATTGCCTCGCTTCCCTAATTCAACAACACACAGACAGGCTTTGTCCAGGGTGCTACTCCCCACTCCTTAATAGACTGTCCACTTAGTGAAAACATGACTATAGTCAAGTAGGTGAAAGCTTTATGATTGTGGGTGATCAACCTATTTGGAGCAGGAGACCTAGGAAGTAAATAATGAATGGGAGGCAAACACCTGCTATCTAGGGAAAAGAGATTGACAAGAGTCAACTAGGGTTCTAGCCACACAGGCAAAGTTTCAATATCAGACTCCATATAAAAGCCTAGTTTTGTGCTGGGGATGTAGCTCAGTTGGTAGAGTGCTCGCCTCACAAGCACAAGGCCCTGGGTTCAATCTCCAGCACTGCAAAAAAAAAAAAAAAAAAAAAAAAGCCCAGTTTTGGAAACTAGTTCATAATGTTATAAGAGAAAGTTGCAGCTTCATGGGAATATGAGTATCTATGACATTGGCTGGGGTTACATGAAGGCACAATCAATTTCAAGACACTCTGTGCTGTTGGAGTTCAGACACTGAAAGATGCTGAAAAGGTTAAGAAGGGTATTTGAGAACATATGGAGCTAAACTTATAGGCCAGGGTCTGGATGACTAAACTTTTGCCAGTCTTGAATATGGAAGTGAAGCAGACAATGGTCAGACCCTCAGGAAGCATATCTCAGGCCCAGTCCTGCAGAAAAGCCTTAACAACTCCAAAAGAAAGATCCATTCATTGAGTTTTAATTTCCTCCTCTGCAAAATGAGAATTAAAAGACCATTTCATGTGAATGTTTGTTGATATGAAGCATTATGGTTTAGATATGAGGTGTCGCTAAGAAGCTCATGTATGAGACAATGCAAGAATGTTTAGAGGAGAAATGACTGGGTTATGAGAGCCTTAACCCAATCACTGAATTGATCCCCTGATGGGATTAACTGAGTGGTAGGGTGTGGATGGAGGAGGTGGGTTATTGAGGGTGTGGCTTTTGGGTTTATATTTTGTATCTGGACAGTAGAGCCTCTCTTTCTCCCTCTCTCACTTCCCCACTCTCTCCTTCCTATCCATGTCCTGAGCCATTTCCCTCTGCCACACTCTTCTACAATGATGTTATGCTTCTACTTGAACCCTGAGGAATATAGAGTCAGCCTTCTATGGACTGAGACCTCTGAAACTTTGAGCCCCAAAATAAACTTTTCCTCCTCTAAAACTGTTTTTTTTTTGGGGGGGGGTCTTATGGTCATAGCAGCAAAAACATTAAGTAATGCATGACTAAAACATTAAGTAATGCATGTCCATGTAGTTAGCTTAATTCTCAGTAAACAATCAATGGTATTTTTCTTTTTCTCCCTTTTATAAAAAAAAAATCAAATCCATCTATTTTAAATCCTGCATTTACCCAATATTTGACATTTCCAATGTTCAAAACACCAGCTCCTTCAGAGAATCTAGAAAATAAAGGCATACATTTTAAGCGTAAATATTAAGATTTCTCTCAGTGATAGTGACTATGAATAAAGGTTGCTTTAGTCTCTTATCATTTCAATACAGTGAAAGCTTAAAATGAATAATATTTTCAAAGAAAAAGTATACTTAGATTTATTTCCTATGGCCTGAGGGAATAACTGAGACTACAGTATAGAAGGCACAGAGCAACAGATTTTGATTTAATATAAGAAAAGTTCCTTCTAACAGATAGCTGGCCAATGATGAAATGAGCAATTTCAAGAGCTAGCAAATTCTCCATTGCTGCAAGAAGTGAAGGGTCCATGTGAACATTTCTTGGGACTTCTGCAAAAAGGCACCCTGCATTTGTCCCTTCTTAATCTGATATGCTATAAATTTATTAGTGTTAATAGATTATTAATATATTATCTGTTGTATTAATAAATTATAAATACTATATTATACATTATTTTTATATAAATGATGCATAATACAGATACTATACAGATCTTTACATAAAATATTCATAACAAGTAGAAAAAATAAAATAATATACCCTATTATGAATATCTTTGCTTTATGATAACAAATTTCTGAAACTTTCACAAGAAAAGGTGAGACTTTGGAAAATTGCCAAATACACATATATCAACAACTGAAAGATATTCACAAGAGACATTCTCGTTGTTTTTGTTTTTGTTTTTGTTTTTGTTTCTGTTATAGTTACCTAGAATGTAGCATTTATTTATTTTCTTCAGTAAGATTTGCAAATATCTAAAGAAGGACGACACATGTAGAAAGCAATGAATGAAGTAGATTGACATTCTCTGTCATTCTTCCAACATCAAGAGAAAGAAATAGATGGAATAATAATAATTTTATAGTTAGCATCTGGTAGCAAAAGCAAACATGCTCACTTTTATTTGCTTCCCAGAAAATTTATACTTAGTAAGAAAAAGTATTAGTGAATCTGAAGGGAGGAGCGGGGTGGTTTGCTGTGTGTACATAGGCTTTGTAAGTATTGTGCATCACTTAGGAAGAGATCTCTAGGAGTCTCTCTAAGCATACATTCCTTAAATAATCAAATGAGCCTGCTGAGACAGTTTGAAATAAATGTGACATGTTTTGGGCATTCCACTGAGCAGGAACTTATAATGTCTTTGTCTTTTAATTAATTTTTTTAAATTTAAAAATGATAAAATAAACTTTCTTCTGTGAAGACCAAATGAGAAAGTAAACCCCAAAGCACAAGGCCCATTTCGACTTCATCAGCTCTAGAACATGAGTTAAACTCCCATTATAAATAGGGACTACAGAACTAATTCACTATGCAAACCACTGGAAAGTGCCTTTGTTGTTAAGAAATAGCCTTTGGTGTTTGGAAATAGCCTTTGAGTTACACACCACTGTGGTGCTTTATTTTTCAATGCAATCTAATTTGATATTATAACAGAGCATCCACACATTAAAAAAAAAACCTCTGAGGGCATGGCTATTTCAACATTTTTTTAAAATGCACCAGCTGTTATAAAAGATAAGTAAGTTAGGAAAGGCTGAGTGCTTTCTCCACAGAAGCTGCAAATTTCTTTCAGGTAATATGAGAATAATGAAATGAACAGTTTTTAATGTCTCTTCTGTTACTCTTAATTTTTATAAAATCATTTACTTATAATAAGTGGGTCTACCTTAACAATATTTTATCAACTATGTACACCTATAATATTACACCATGATCAAGGTATAGAAATTATCCATCATTCCAGAAAGTTTCCTCATGCCTCAAGAAATTCAGTCTTGGGCTGGAGATACAGCTCAGTTGGTAGAGTGCTTGCCTTGCAAGCACAAGGCCCTGGGTTCAATCCCCAGCACTGCAAAAAAGAAAAAAAAAAAAAAAAGATTCAATCTCCACTATCCCTAGACCAAGGCAACTGCCAATCTGCTTTATATGATCCTTTAGTTTTTTCTCTTCTAGAATATCATATAAATAGAGTCTTATAGCATGTACTATTTTGTGGCTGGCTTCTTTCACTCAGCATATTTTTAAGATTCATCAATACAGTAGCTATAGCGTGCTCCTTTCTTTTTTGTTAGTAATGTTCAATTATACAGACATGCCAAAATTTTTATATATATATATCCACTTAATGGACATTCATTTTGCTTTCAAATCCAGCCAATATGACTAAAGCTGCTATGAAAATGTAATATCAAGCCTTTTTCATTTTCTTTTTTAGCTATAGATGGACACAATACCTTTATTTCTTTATTTTTGTGTGGTGCTGAGGATCAAACCCAGGCCCTCACACATGTGAGGCAAGTGCTCTACCACTGAGCCACATCCCCAGCCCTAACAAGCCTTTTTCTTTTCTTTCTTTTTTAATGGTACCAGGGATTGAACCCAGGGGCAGTTAACCCACTGAGCCACATCCCCACCCCTTTTTATATTTTATTTAGAGACAGGGTCTCACTGAGTTGCTAAGCACCTCACTAAGTTGCTGAGGCTGGCTTTGAACTTGTGCTCCTCCTGCCTCAGCCTCCAGAGCCCCTGGGATTACAGGTGTGCGCCATGGTGCCCAGCTGTGTCAAGCCTTTTCATTGGACATATATTACGCTTTCTCATCAGTAAATATTTAGTGATATAGTAGATTAGTAGATGGTTAATGTGTTTGGAGTATTTTTAGCTTTGTAAGAAATAACAAATATTTTTCTGAAGTGATTTTGTAATTTTACCTTCCCATGACAAGTGTATGAGGATGTCAATTTTTTCACATTTTAATTTATTATTTTCACTTTTTAATTTTAATCCTTCCAGTGCATATGTAGCATTGAATCAATATGTTGCTGTCCCCAGTTAGTAGTTGTTATTTTATTCATCTCTGTGCCTCTTTATTGTAAACATTGTGTTAGAATCTTTGCCAATATTTTACATTGCTTTTCTAATTATTTTTATAGCTTCTAGTTTTTAAAAATTTTAATTGATAGATAAAAGCAAAAATTATACATATTAATGGTGTACCATGTGATGTTTTGATTCATGTATTGAATTAATACATACACATGTATGTATTAAACATATCATGTCTAATATTTTCTCCCACTTTGTGACTTGTCTTTGCATTTGCTTAACTGTGTTCCTTCAGGAGAAGTTTTAATTTTGACCAAGTGCAATTTATCATTTTTCTTAGTTAGTATCTTGGTTTTAAGAAATTTTGTCTAACCATATTTTCAAGAATTTCATGGTTCTTTTTTTTAGACAAATTTTATGGCACATTGTTGATAGTTTTAGATGTATGATTATTTAAAGTTCATTTTTGCTAATAGTTGATAATAAATATTAACATTTTTTTTCAAACAGATGGTCAGTTGTCCTAGTACCACTTGTTGAAAGACTATCCTTTTCTCATCGAATGACCTTCTGATCTTTGTAAACAAAAAAGCAATTGGTTATACATACTTGGATCTATTTCTGGATTTCTACACTGTTTTTCTTCTTTTTAAAATCTAGCAGTTTTCCAAACACCACAGTGATCGCTATAAAGTTACAGAATAGGGCTGGGGCTTTGCTCAGTTGCACAGCACTTGCCTAGCACATATGAGGCACTGGGTTCGATCCCTAGCACCGCATAAAAATAAACAAATAAAAGCATACTGTCCAGTTACAACTACAAAAAATTTTTTAAAAAAATTACAGACTATCTAAAAACATAACTGGCCACATTTGAGACTTTAGACTATCTTAATTCCTTTCCATTTCACTGTAAATTTTAGTAGCAGCAACTCTACAAAGGAACCTGCTGAGATATGTATTGGAATATGATTGAATTGATAAACAAACATGGAGCTAATTGGCATGTTTAAAATGAGTATAAATCTACTAAGTTGAAATAACTGCGTATCTTTAATTTTTCTCAGCAATATTTTGCTTTTTGTGGTGTGTCTATATTTATATATTTTGTCAAGTTGTATCCCCACGTTCTTCATGTTTGTTGCTATTGTAAATGGCCATTTAAAATATCTAGAAAATTTATTTGGGCCTTTCATCCTTCATAATGTAAGCATTTTTTTCTTTTTCTTTTTTAAAATTTATTTTGATTCATTGTACACAAATGGAGTACAGCTGTTGTTTCTCTGGTTGTACACGAAATAGAGTCACACCATTTGTGTCTCATTCTGCAACTTCATCCGTTTACCTGCAAATGCCATAATTTTATTCTTCAAGGCTGAGTAATATTCCATTGTGTATATATACCACAGTTTCTTTATCCATTCATCTATTGAAGGGCATCTAGGTTCCACAATCTAGCTATTGTGAATTGAGCAGCTATGAACATTGATGTGGCTTTATCACTGGAGTATGCTGATTTTAAGTCCTTCGGGTATAGGCCAAGGAGTGGGATAGCTGGGTCAAATGGTGGATCCATTCCAAGTTTTCTAAGGAATCTCCACACCACTTTCCAGAGTGTCTGCACTAATTTGCAAACCCACCAGAAATGCATGCGTGTACCTTTTTCTCCACATCCACACCAACACTGTTGTTGCTTGTATTCTTGATAACAGACATTCTAATTGGGGTGAGATGAAAACTTAAGGTGGTTTTGATTTGCATTTCTCTTATTACTAGGGATGTTGAACATATTTTCATATATCTGTTAATTGCTTGTAAAGCGTCTTACTTAGCGTCTTCTATAAAGTGTCTGCTCATTTCCTTATCCTATCTATTCATTGGGTTATTTGCATTCTTGGTGTAAAGATTTTTGAGTTCTTCATAGATTCTAGAGATTAGTGCTCTATCTGACATGTTTGTGGCAAAGATTTTCTCCCACTCTGTAGGTGCTGTCTTCACATTGCTGATGGTTTCCTTTGCTGAGAAAAAGTTTTTAGTTTGAATCTATCCCAGTTATTGATTCCTGCTTTTATTTCTTGTGCTTTGGGAGTCATGTTAAGGAAATCTGGTCCTAGGCCAACATGATGAAGATTTGGAATTACTTTTTCTTCTATTAGGTGAAGGGTCTCTGCTATAATTCCTAGATCCTTGATCCATTTTGAGGTGAGTTTTCTGCAAGATGACAGGGGTTTAGTTTCATTTTGCTGCATATGAATTTCCAGTTTTCCCAGCACCATTTGTTGAAGAGGCCATCTTTTCTCCATTGTACGTTTTTGGCACCTTTGTCTAGTATGAGAAACCTGTATTTATGTGGGTTTGTCTCTGTGTCCTCTATTCTGTACCATTGATCTACCTGTCTATTTTGGTACCAATACCATGCTGTTTTTGTTACTATTGCTCTGTAGTATAGTTGAAGGTCTGGTATTGTGAAACCCCCTGCTTCGCTCTTCTTGCTAAGGATTGCTTTAGCTATTCTGGGTCTCTTATTCCTCCAAATGAATTTCATGATTGCTTGCTCTATTTCTATGAGGTCTGTCATTGGGATTTTAATTGGAATTGCATTGAATTTGAATAGCACTTTTGGTAGTTGGCCTTTTTCACAATATTATTTCTGCCTATTCAAGAACATGGGAGATCTTTCCATCTTTTAAGATTTTCTTTCATTTCTTTCTTTAGTGTTCTGTAGTTCTCATTGTAGAGGTCTTTCACCTCTTTTGTTAGATTGATTCCCACATATTTTTTTTTTTGAGGCTATTGTGAATGGGGTAGTATTCCTAATTTCTCTTTCACAGGATTAATCACTTATGAAAAGAAATGCATTCGATTTAAGAGTGTTGATTTTATATCCTGCTACTTTACTGAATTCATTTATGAGTTCCAGAAGTTTTCTAGTGGAATTTTTTGGCTCCTCTAAATATGGAATCATGTCATGAGCAAATAGAGATAGTTTGAGCTCTTCTTTTCATATTCACATCCCTTTAATTTCTTTGGTCTCTCTAATTGCCCTGGGTAGAGTTTCAAGGATGATGTTGAATAGAAGTGGTGAAAGAGGGCATCCCTGCCTTGTTCCAGTGTTCAGGGAGAATGCTTTCAACTTTTCTCCATTTAGAATGATGTTAACTGTGGGCTTAGCATAGATAGCCTTTACAATGTTAAGGAACGTTCCTACTATCCCTATTTTTTTCTAGTGTTTTCAGCATGAAGGGGTGCTGTATTTTATCAAATGCTTTTTCTGCATCTATTGAAATAATCATGTGGTTCTTGACTTTAAGTCTGTTGATGTGGTGAATTACATTTATAGATTTCTGGATGTTGAACCAACCTTGCATCCCTGGGATGAAACCCACTTGATCATGGTGCACTATCTTTTTAATATGTTTTTGTATGCAATTTGCTAAAATTTCGTTAAGGATTTTTACATCTATGTTCATTAGGGATATTGGTCTGAAATTTTCATTCCTTGATGTGTTGTTGTCTGGTTCTGGTATCAGAGTGATACTAGCTTCATAGAATGAGTTTGGAAGGGTTCCCTCTCCCTCTATTTCATGGAATAATCTGAATATTGGAATGAACTCTTCTTTGAAGGTCTTGTAGAACTCAGCTGTGAGTCCATCTGGTCCTGGACTTTTCTTTGTTGGTAGGCTTTCGATTACTTCTTCCATTTCATTGCTTGAAATTGATCTATTTAAATTGTATATGTACTCAAGATTCAGTTAGGTTGGCTCATATGCCTCTAGGATCCTGTTAATGTCTTCAAGATTTTCTATTTTGTTTGAGTGTAAATTTTCAAATTAGCTTCCAATTAGGTTTTGTATTTCAATAAAGTCTGTTGTGATATTTCCTTTTTCATCACAAATTTTAGTAATTTGACTTTTCTCTCTCCTCTTCATTAGTGTGGCTAAAGGTTTATCAATTTTGTTTATTTTTTCAAAGAACCAACTTTTTGTTTAGTCAATTTTGTGAATAGTGTCTTTTGTTTCAATCTCACTGATGCCCACTCTGATTTTAATTATTTCCTGTCTTCACTTTTGGTGATGATTTGTTCTTCCTTTTCTAGGGCTTTGAGCTGTAATGTGAAAACATATATTTGTTGACATTTCATTCTTTTATTAAATGCACTCCATGCAATGAATTTTCCTCTTAGCCCTGCTTTCATAGTGTCCCAGAGATTTAGATATGTTGTATCTTTGTTCTCGTTGACCTCTAAGAATTTTTTATTTCCCCCCTGATGTCTTCTGTTATCCATGCATCATTCAATAGCATATTATTTAATCTCCAGGTGTTGGAGTAGTTTCTGTTTTTCTATTTTATTATTGATTTCTAATTTCATTCCATTATGATCTGAGAGAATACAAGGTAGTATCTCTATCTTTTTGTATTTGCTAAGAGTAGCTTTGTGGCATAACATCTGATCTATTTTAGAGAAGGATCCATGTGCTGCTGAGAAGTAAGTGTATTCACTTCTTGATGGATGAAATATTCTATATATGTCTGTTAAGTTTAAATTATCAATTTTGTTTTTGAGATCTATGGTTTCTTAGTTCAGTTTTTGCTTGGAAGATCTGTCCAATGGTGAGAGGGGTGTGTTAAAGTCACCCAGTATTATTGTGTTGTGGCCTATTTGGTTCCTGGAATTGAGAAGGATCTGATTGACATACATGGATGCACCATTGTTTGGTGCATAAATATTTATGATTGTTATGTCTTACTGATTTATCCATCCCTTAAGCAGTATGAAATGTCCTCCTTTATCCCTTCTGACTAATTTTGGCTTGACGTCCACTTTATCTGATATGAGGATAGAAGTCCCTGCTTTTTTTCTGAGTCCATATGTATGATATGTTTTTCCCCTTCCTTTCACCTTCAGTCTGTGGGTATCTTTTTCTATGAGATGCATCTCTTGGAGGCAGCATATTGTTGGGTCTTTCTTTTTAATCCAATCTGCCAGTCTATGTCTTTTGATTGATGAGTTCTGGCCATTAACAATCAGGGCTATTATTGAGATACGATTTGAATTCCCAGTCATTTTGGCTTATTTTTAGTTTTTAACTTGACTATGTTTCTCCTTTATTTGGCTTTTCCTTTAGGGTAGTTACTCCCTTTGCTGACTTACATTGTTGTTTTTCATTTCTTCCTCATGGAATATATTGTTGAGAATGTTCTGTAGGGCAGGCTTTCTATTTGTAAATTCTTTTAACTTTTGTTTGTCCTGGAAGGGTTCTATTTCATCTTCAAATCTGAAGGTAAGTTTTGCTGGGTATAAAATTCTTGGTTGGCATCCATTTTCTTTCAGAGCTTGAAATATGTTGTTCCAGGCCCTTCTTGCTTTTAGGGTCTGTGTTGTGAAATCTGCTGATAACCGTATTGGTTTCCCCCTGAATGTAATCTGAGTTTTTTCTCTCACAGCCTTTAAAATTCTATCTTTATTTTGTATATTAGGTACTTTCATTATATTGTGCCTTGGGGTTGATCTGTTGTAATTTTGTACATTTGATGTCCTATAGGCCTCTTGTATTTGATTTTCCATTTCATTCTTCAGATGTGGAAACTTTTCTGATATTATTTCATTGAATAGGTTATTCATTCCTTTGGTTTGTATCTCTGTGCCTTCCTCAATCCCAATAATTCTTAAATTTGGTCTTTTCATGATATCCCATAATTCTTGTAGGTTTTGTTCATGAATTCTTATCATCTTCTCTGTTTGGTCAACTTTGTTTTCAAGATTCAATATTTTGTCTTCAATGTCTGAGGGTCTGTCTACCAGGTGATCTAGCCTGTTGATTATGCTTTCTACTGAGTTTTTAATTTGGTTTCTTGTTTCCTTCATTTCAAGGATTTCTGTTTGTTTTTTTCAAGATCTCTATCTCTTTATTGAAATGATCTTTTGCTTCATGCATCTGTTCTTTTAATTGTTGATTGGTTCGATCATTCATTGCCTGCATTTGCTCTCTTAACCAATCATTTGCTTCTCTGATCATTTTATTGATGTACATTCCGAACTCACTTTCTGACATTTCTTCTGCCATACTATCACTGGATTCTGTTGATGTAGCATCTAGGTTTGTTTGAGACACATTCTTCCTCTGTTTTCTCATGTTGCTCATGTATCTTCCCCTCTAGCAGTGAGAATCTGGGATATTGAAGCTTTCCCCCTATAGAATTGTAGTGTCCCTGCAGATTTCCAATACTTCACCTCCTAGTCTTTGGTAGCACCAGACCGCTGGCTGCGGCCAGGCTGGGGTATGTCTGGACTTCTGGGCTGGGCCTCCCAGTGTGGAAGTCTCAAGTGTCCATGATGTGCCAGCTTCCTCCGCACCTGAAATCTCCCGTGCCTGCACTGTGCCGGCCACCCCCACATGGAAGTCCCACGGGGGTACTCTGGGCCAACCTCCCAAGCATGGAAGTCTCACATCTGCACTGGGCTGAGCCTGATGTCCGTGCCATAATGTAAGAATTTGACTATAAATTTCCCTCTAAACATTCTTTTTTTCATCAAGTTGAAAATATTTCCTAATCTGCTTTTTATTTAAATGATAATCATATCACATATTTTGTGAGTCAGGAATTTAGGAATGGCTTACCTTGGTGTTTCTAGCTTAGGATTTTTCATGACATTGCAATCAGCATGCCAACTGGGTGTCAATAATATTAAGACTTATATGGGGCTGAAAAACTATTTTCCAAGCTCACTCATGCAGCTACAAGCTAGCGACTTCAGTTCTTCTCCATGTAAGCCTCTTCATCATCTTACTTGACTATGCTCATAATATGGTATCTACCTTTGATTCCCCCCTATGACCTATGGATTCTTTAAAATGGTTTTGAATTTCAAAATATGTGACAATTTCGTATTGGAAATTGGGATTCCTTATTTAATTCAGCTGTGGTCTGGAATCCCTGACTTGATTAAGGGCTGGGCATATGGCTCAGAAAACAATTTGTATTGGTGACTGTCTCATTTGCACTTGAAATAAATAGCTAGTTTTCATTGATGGGTTCAGTGTTCTATAATTATCAATTAAGTCAAATTATTTGATTGTGTTATTCAACTCTACTACATCACTACTCATTTTGAACCTAATTATACTATTAATCATGCAGAAAAAAAGTATTCAATTCTCCAAAATATTTATGGACTTTTCTATTTTATGCTCTTAGAGTCTTTCATGACATTGCAATCAAGATGTCCTGAGGCTATGTCTTCAGATACTTCCATATTTACTACTGTTCTTTCTGGTTTGTGAAGTGCCCCTTAATCTTTGTGCAATGTTGCTTTTTATCCCTTATAGTTTTCTTTATTTTGAGAAGTTTATTTCCCTTAAATATAGTCCTATATTTTCAACCAGACTGAATCTTTGATTTTTTTTTTTTGGGGGGGGCGGGGGAGCTACCAGGGATTGAACTTAGGGACACTGGACCACTGAGCCACACCCTTGGCCCTATTTTGTATTTTATTTAGAGACAGGGTCTCACTAAATTGCTTAGTGCCTCACTTTTCCTGAGGCTGGCTTTGAACTCTCAATCCTCCTGCCTCAGCCTCTAGAGCTGCTGGGATTATAGGCATGCACCACCAGGCCCGCTTAATCTTTGAATTGTAATTAGAATATTAGACCACTTGTTTTAAATAGAACTATTGGAATACTTCGGCTTAAGTCTACTAATTTGTTTTTTAGTGTAGATTTATTTTATTTGCTGGTTTCCTTTGTTCCTAATCTTTTTTTAATTTCAATTTTTTTTAATTTTTATAGACTTCATTTTGATTCATTGTACACAAATGAGGTACAACTTTTCATTTCCATGGTTGTGCATGATGTACATTTATATCATTCTTATTAATCACGCATGTACATAGGGTAATGATGTCTGTCTCATTCCACCATTTTTCATACGCCCGACCCCTCCTCCTCTCATTTTCCTCTACATAATCTAAAGTTCCTCCATTCTTTCTTTGTTCTTAAACTTATTATTTTTTTAGTATTCTATCTTCATTACTGTTTATTCAGTTCTGCATTTAGTATTTTACTGGTTTCTACAGGGTTTACAGTATGCATAGTTAATATTCAAGTTTACTTTCATATAATATTATAATTTCATCACAGTATAAAAAAGTCTATGATGAAATGTTTGTAATTCTTCCTTCCCATTCTCTGTGCTGTTTTTGTCATGTATTTTACTTTCACATATATTTATAAATCCTGGCAGTGCATGGTGGTGCATGCCTGTAATCCCTGCAACTCAGGAGGCTGAGGCAGAAAGATCACAAGTTGGAGGCTAGACTCAGCAATTTAGTAAGGCCCTAAGCAATTTAAGTGAGACTCTCTCTCAAAATAAAGAATAAAGAGGGCTGTGGATGTAGTTCAGTGGTAAAGCATCCTTGGTTTCAATCCCTAATACAAATCAAGCTAAAAATCTTACAACATTTGATGTCATGTTATTCAGTAAAAAAAGAATGAACACAATAATGATAAAATGCTATAAAAAGAAATACACAGAAAAACATAGATACATCTTGAACTAAATTTGGTAAACATAAAAATACAGAAAAACAACAGTGCATACTGTCTGATTTCACTTATACAAGGCTAGAAAAATGCAAATAAATGCCTAGAATATCTTGTGACATATAGCAGATCAGTATTTGCTGCCTGGGGCTGGGGAACCAGTGAAGGCTGGGAAGGATTACTAAGGAGCACTGGAAAACTTTGGGGTGATGATTATGTTCTTGATTTTGAGTGGAGACATATTTCATAATATATCTTATCAAATAGAGCTCTTTATTGAAAATGTGTTGCAAATTAACTATATTTCTACAATCCCCAGGAACATTACACTAAGTAAATCAAGTTACAGAAGGAAAAATTACTGCATGATTCCTTTTATGTGAGGATTCTAGAGCAATCAAACTCATACAAGTCAAAAGCAGGTTGGGTGCAGTGGCGCACGCCTGTAATCCCAGCACTTGGGAGGCTGAGGCAGGAGGATTGTGAGTTCAAAGCCAACCTCAGCAAGTTAGCGATGCCCTAAGCAACTCAGTGAGACCCTGTCTCTAAATAAAATACAAAATAGGGCTGGGGATGTGGCTCAGTGGTTGAGTGCCCCTGGGTTCAATCTCTGGGACCAAAAAAAAAAGTCAAAAGCAGAATGGCAGGTGCTAGGGATGGAGGGGAGGAGGACATGAGTTGTTCAATGAATATGAAATTTCAGTTACAGAGGGTAAGAAAGTTCTACAGATCGTCTCTACCATAGAATGACTATAGTGAACATTATGCTATTGTGCATTTAACATTTCTTCAGAGGTATGACTCATATTAACTGTTTGGAACACAAAAAAAGAGCCTTCAAAGGGACAGATGGAAACTTCTGAAGGTGGCAAACATATCTATTACCTGGATTGCAGGGATGGCGATCAAAATTGAATATTTGTAATTCAGTTCTATTGATGAAATCTCAGCTTTTACTTGTTTAAAAAAGCCATATTGCGCCCTCATTTTTACAAAATACTTTTAATGGATATTTACAGGTTTTTTTTTCTTCTGTCCCTTTAATTGATGTTTGTCTTTTTGCTTAGTTTCTACTTGATAGTTTCTGAAAAGTCTGTGCTTGTTACTATCCTTGCTTCCTGAATATAGTATGTCCTTTTGTTCTCTGGCTGATTTTTCTCTTTACTACTGGATTGATGTTATACCATAGTGTGTGTTTTGTGTTTTGTGTGTGTGTGTGACTGTGTGTATACTTGGAGATTGCAAAAGCATGTACATACACACATAAACATATATATGATCTCTATAATTATTAAAAATGTGCCACACATGAAACAATGAATGTATACATTTATATGTATAGCACAATATTAATCTAGATAAGTGGTTTTCAGATAGTCACAGAAATCATCTGAAAATACTTGTCAGAAATCCATATTCCCAAGGAGCTTTAGGAACTGATTCAGATATCTGAGGTGGATATTTATAGGACAATTATTATAAACAAGCAAGTTTTGGAATCACTCTACTAAATGATAGCAATATTGATACTTATCCTCTTTACCATTTTCTGTACTTGAGTTTACTAAATCCTTACAGTAACCAGGTAAAAGAGAAAAACTAATGTCTTCTTTTCAAAAAGAAAATGATGTTCAGATTATGTTAGCAAATTATCCAAGATCAAAAATTTTCTCCAAATGTAATCAACTCGTATTTCTTTGATCCTTACTAGATATCAAAATACAGACCCCACTGATGGCAGAAGAAACACATCCAATCAGAACAATGTAAAACGAAGAGAGACAATACTAGACATTGGCAAGAATTGGCATAATTACTCTTGGACACAATTGGTGAGGGTATAAATTGGTACAAATAGTTCCAAAAACACTGTTTGCCAGTATCTAATAAAACTTAAAACACTTGTATACTCTATGTCCCCAAGAATGCCATTTCTAAGTATATTTCCAGCAGAAGTAAGTGCTGAACACTGAAAGATCATGTGAAAGAAAATCCATAGTGGCATTATTTCTAATAACTAGCAGAAGCAAGAATATAGAAGATAAATGTATTTTGGCTTGATCACACAATAGAATGTTACATATCAATACAAAAACCTGATCTATAGCTAAATTCAACAATATGGGTGAATCTCAAACATTATGAGCAGGATAAGCCAGGTATAATAGTACACATCATATTATTCCATTTACTAAAGACATGCAAAGCAAATCTACAGTGTCCAGTATCTGGATATTATTTCTCCTCCAGGAGAGGGGTGGATTGGCAGTGACTGGGAAAATTCCCAAAGGGAAATTTTCCAATGCTGGTAAAGTTAGTTCTAGATTTGATCCTTATGTAAATGTGGTCATTTTGTAAAGTTTCATCAATATGTATAAGGATGATTTGTGTAATGTTATATGTTTGGTTATATATATTATGGTTTACCATAAGGTATTTGTTTAAAAAAAATTACAGCTCATCTCATGTTACGTTATGGAAGAGGTGGCAAAAGATGCACATGGAATTAAAGGAAACAATAATTCTGTCACCATATATAAACTTTACTTTTTCCCTTGTTCTACCAGAAGAAGACCATAGAAGGATAGGCAGAATATTTAGAGTTTCCACATACTTGCTATACAATTCCTCACTTAAATACAGTATTTCTATTTCTCTAAAATGCAGTATTAAATGCAAGCTTATCCAGAAAGCAGTTCTATTGATTTCAAGCCAAACATTTTAAACCTCATTTGCTACTCTGCTGACCATAATTTCTCATTTTAAATAGATTTTGGGACTTCATTCATTTTCCAATTTGAGTTGAAATATTTGTTGGAGATTACAGTGTGAATTATTCCCATAATGGGGTACATATTGGTGTTTCATAGAGTGAACACTTAATGATCTGTTTCTTCAAAAAAATTGAGATTGATAAACTGTACAGAACAGCATTTTCATAAAGAAACATTTCAACTTTCATTTTTCTCAAGTCACAGAAAAATGTACAATTATTGACCAATTATAGATTCTGTTAAATTTATGTAATCATTACAGAAAATATTTTAGAACATAATTTGGGAAAAAAATAGACTTTTCTACTAAAATATATGTACTTTCTATATCCACTGAGATCAAGGGAAGATATAAGAGAGGAGACCAAATCACCAAAATTTAGAATGTATTCTATATTCACAACAAGGCACTGCATTATTTCATAATCCTTGCAGTACAGCTATATGTTAAATTGTTGTTTTCCTTATGTTGTAGGTAGTGAAATAAAATTGACAGAAGTGGCAAAACCAAGACAGTGTTGTGTGGTAGAAACAATATGGGGTAGTAGTTGTTTGACCTTAAATCATCAATGTTTCTGAGTCTCAGATTCCTCAGGTATATAATGGAGATAACACTTCATAGGGTTATTGTGACCATTTAATTAAAAATGTATCTAAAGTACTTTCTACAGTGCCTAGCAATCAACGAGTAGTCAATTTTAATTATAGACAAGGGAATGTGGGTGTGTTATAGAACAAAGAAGAAGCAATTGAAATTTCAGATCATAAAAGTTGGATAGGCTCTTACCCTGAAATCATCTTCAATTCTAACCTCAAAATTCAAGGGAATGCTTCTTTCACTTTTCCAGATTCTTCTCTTGTTTTCTGACTAGTAGCTGGCATGAGTATTTTACTGTTTTCACAACAGAAGCCATTATAATATTAGTTAACATCAAGGCAGAATCTATTACTGAGCAAAGATGTAGCAAAAATTAAAATCAGCACTCAAGTGCTGTTCTCCCAGGAGAATAATATAATTTGCTAAATGACCTAAATCATTAAAAAAAAAATTGGTCACTAGCATTCTTATTTCAAATGTATATAGTTTGTTAGGGAAATACTTGATGTTGTCAGTAAATTAAACTAATATTTTTTGTTGTTTAGGACACTATCTTTGTAACAAAATAAATTAGAAAAAAATTGAATGTGAGATCTTAGAAATTTTATTCTCTGAATTATATTTATTAAATTGATTTTCAATGTGGTAGCCATGGACACAGTTTTGAAAAAATATATTTAATTTAATATAATGGATTCACAGTTATAAACAAAGCAACTATTTTCATCCTTTTTTTGTTTCTACTGTTATTTAAATTATTTATTACTAATGATTATGCCCATTGTTTAGAAGGTAGGGATTCTAACAGGAACTATATTCATTCTCACTGTGGTTTAAATATGGCTTGACTGTGTTCCTCAAGGATTCATGTGCTGAAAGTTTGGTCCCTAGTGTGGTTATGTGAGAGGTGGTAGTGCCTCTGAGAAGTAGGCCTTAGTCTGAGTTAATCATTAAGTAATTGTGGCTGCTACCCTTAGAAACATTAAGGAGTGAGTTAGTTCTTATGAGACTGTGTTGTTATAAATAGAGCAAGACTACCCTCTCCCAAGATTTTGCATCTTGTCTTACCATGCAATCTTTCCCTCTGGCATATGTTCCCACCACGATGCCATCAACTATGTTGTAAAAAAGACATTAGTGCCCTCTCCAAAGCCTCTGTGCCTTGCTAATTGAAATTTCTGCTTCTAAAACTATGAGCTAAATAAACCTTTTTACTTTATAAGTTTTCAGACTCAGGCATTTTGATACAACCACATAAAATGAAGACAATCAGTATTCTATTTTAACATATTTTAAAAACATATAGAAAGTTTCAAAAAGTAGTACAAAGAATTTTTGTGACATCTTTTTCTGAGATTAACTAACTCCACATCTTTTTCCAAGTGCTTTATTATTACCTCCACTCTTCTCTGTCAGTCTCCTCCTGTCTCTCCTTTTTTTCTATGAATCATTTAACATTAAGCTGTAGATATCATGCCCATTTGATCCTAAATATTGCAGAGAATATTTCCTAAGAATGGTGACATTTCTTTCATATAATAATAGCACAGTTATCAATATCTGGAAACTTAATATTGATGCCACATTTTTATGCAATCAACAGTATACATTCAGATTTCAACCTTGCTGTGTTTCTAATCCAAGGGTAGCATGTTAAGTAGTTTTCTGTTTGTTTTTTATAGATGATATTTAGTGGGCCTAGTTAATTATCTTCTATTTTCAATTGACTGTAAGTTTTCATCATAAATATCATTTAGTCAAAAATTTTTAAATCTATGTAAATAATCAAATGACTTTCTCCTTTATTCTTCTAATGTGGTATTTTAGTCAACTTGGACTATCAAAAGAAAATCTCGTTGTCTGGGTTCCTTAAACACCAAGAATTTATTTCCCCACATTCTGAAGACTGTAGTAGAACATCAATCTTCTGGTCAATTTAGTTCCCTGGTGAGGACTAACTTCAGGCTTCTGGACAACTACTTTCTCATCATTTCCTCATATGTGAGAAAGGGAAGAATTTCTGATCTCTCTTCCTCTTTTAAAAAGGATACTATCCCATAGTAAAGGGTACACCTTCATGAACTCACCTAAACCTAATTATCGTTCAAAGGTCCTACTTCTAAACACCATCACACTGGAGATTTGGACTTTGGAATTTGAATTCTGAGGAGACACAAACATTTAGTGCATAACATGTAAATCACACTTATTCACTTTCTAATGTAAAGCCAGTTGAGCATTCATTTGATAAGCCATTCCTGCTATTAATGTACTATCACTTTAATGTAATACTGGATTTGGTTTGCTTCTTTTTTGGTTTTGTTTTGTTCTGTACTTTTTTTCCATCCACATGAAGATGATATTATTGGATGATTTTTTTCCATTTTATTTTATTGTGGCAAGAACCCTTAATATGAGATAAACTCTCTTAAACTTTGAAGTATACAATATAACATTGTTTATCAGGGTACAATGTTATACAAGAAATATCTGGAACTTATTCATCTTGTTTAACTGAAATATGCTTTGATTAATAACTCCCCATTTCCCTCTCTACTGAGCCCTGATGATCACAATTAAACTCTTTGATTCTGTGAATTTGACTACTTTAGATACCTCACATAAATGAAATCATGCAATATTTGTCTTTATGTGACTGGCTTATTATTTTTTAAATGCTTTCAGTTGTTGATGGACCTTTATTTTATTCATTTATTTATATGTGCTGCTGAGAACTGAACCCAGGGCCTCACCCATACTAGACAAGTGCTCTACCACTGAGCCACAACCCCAGCCCGTGACTGGCTTATTTTACTTAGCATTATTTACTCAGATTTCAACTGTGTTGTAGGATAGTGTAGATTTCATCCCTTTATAAGGCTAAATGATGTTTTATTGTTTGTAATAGAATTTTTTCTTTATTTGTTGCTCAGGGAATGTTTAGGTTGTTTCCATACCTTGACTATTATGAATAGTACTGCAGTAAATGTGGGACTACTAATACCTCTCTAATATCATAAAATCAATTATTTTGGATAAACATCAAGAAGTAGGATTGCTAGATTATATGATAGCTGTGGTATTAAGTTTTTTAAGGAATCTCCATACTGTTTTTTGTAAGAATTGCACCATTTTGTATCTCAACAATAGCTTGGAAGTATTCCAATTTCTCCACATCCTCAACATCCCCCGTAATAGCCATCTGAAAGGTGTGAAATAATTTTTTAAAAATTGATTTGCCTTCCATTTCTTTGATCATCATCACTGATCATCAGTGATGTTTAATATTTTTTTCACAAACTTGT
Source organism: Glaucomys volans (assembly GCA_020662805.1). NCBI lineage: Eukaryota > Metazoa > Chordata > Mammalia > Rodentia > Sciuridae > Glaucomys > Glaucomys volans. Next base: position 127,310 of record JAJEJO010004486.1, read on the forward strand.
TCACTATTTATATGTGCTCCTTTAGGAAATTACGTTTAAAGTCCTTAGTTCATTTTTCTTTTTTTTTTTTTTAACCTTTTTTTAAATTTTTTTATTTAATTTTTTTTTATTATTTACTTATTGATTCATTGAACACAAATGGAGTACAGCTATTGTTTCACTGGTTGTACACAAAGTAGAGTCACACCATCTGTGCATTCATGCATGTACACAGGGCAATGGTATCTGTCACACATTCTGTTATTAATTTTACCCCCCACCCGCCCCCACCCCTCCCTTCCCTCTATGCTAGCTATCTTTCCTCCATTCTTGCCATCTTTCCCCCCCACATTATGCATCATCATTCATTTATCAGAGAGACCATTCGGCTTTTGGATTTTTGGGATTGGCTGATCTCACTTAGCATAACAGTTTCCAACATCATCCATTTACCTACAAATACCATAATTTTATTCTTCTTTATGGCTGAGTAATATTCCATTGTGTATATATACCATTGGATTATCAGGGTTGTTTTCCCTGTTTGGCTACAGGAGTTTCTTATGTACTTTGGAACTTGACCTCTTATCAGGTACAGGGTTTGCAATTTTTCCATTCCATAGGTTTCCTTTTCACTTTTTTTCCTTTCATATGCAAAAATTTTCCGTTTGATATAGCCCTACTTGTCTACTTTTGTTTTGGTTGCCTGTGTTATTGGCATTATGTTCCTGAAATCATAGTCAAAAACAACAAAATAAAACTTTCCCCCTCTTTGTTCTTCTAGGATTTGCACTAATTTCAGGTATTATATTTAAGCCTTTATCCATTTTCTGTTAATTTTGTCTCTAGCATAAGATGAGGGTCCAGATTCATTTTCCTGCTCTTGGATATCCAGTATTTCAATATCATTTATTGAAAGGACTATCATTTCCCCTTTGTATACTCTTAGCAGCTTTGTTGAAGACTAGCTAATCCTATGCATGTGGATTTATTTCTGAGTTATCTATTCAGTGTCATTGGTCTGTATATCTTTCTTTATACTGATACTGCTTTAGTTTGATTACTTCAGTGTCGTAATATGTTTTGAAATAAGAAAATGTGATTACTCCAACTCTGTTGTGTTTCAAGATTAATTTGGCTAATTTTGATATTTTGTGACAATTGTCAAATCTTTTTATCTATTTCTGTAAAAATGCCTTTGGGATTCTGATAGGATTGCACTGAATCTATAATTCACCTTGGATAGTATGGACATTTTTAATATCAAGCATTCCACTCCATGAATATGGATATCAATTATTATATATTCTTCAATGTCTTTCATCCAACATTTTAGAGTTTTCAGTATAAAAGTACTTATCCGTCTTAGTTAAGTGTCTTCCTAATTACTTTATTCCTTCTGGTGCTATTGTAAATGAGAATGTTTTCCTAATTTCCTTTTAGATATTTTGTCGTCAGTGTGCAGAGACGCAATTGAATTTGCATGTTGATTTTGTACCCTGAAACTTTACCAAAATATTTTCTAATACTAAGAAAATGTTATGCAGCCTTTAGGATTTCTAATATGTAAGATCATTTCATCAGCAAACAGGACCCACTGTACTTCTTCCCTTCTGTTTGTGATCGTTTTCTTTCTTTATCTTGTCTTACTGTTCTTGTCAAAGCAGTACTGTTCAACAGAAGTGATGAGAGTGGATAATCTTGACTTATTCATACTATTCGGGCAAAATCTTTTACTTTTTGAAGTTTGAGTATGATATTGTCAATCTGATAGGTTAGAAATACTTTCTTAGTGAAGTTTTGCAACATTCTCCAAATATGAGAATGAATGTAGTCACAAATGTTCAAGGGCCATATTTTATCTACTTTTGTGAATTTTTTTGCTTATATATTCTTCATTTTTTTCAATTAATATTTCAAATTTTTGTCCCTGAATTTTAAAAGTAATTTTGTGTTAGAGATATTAGATCTGTGTATGTAACATATAATGCTAAGGTTATTCCTAGTCTGGTAGCTATAATTTGATGAATAGCGTTTTTTTGGTGTTATCTGATTTTTTCTCTTTTTTTTGTGCCATGTTTTGCATTTCTGTATAGTCATAGCTATCAATGTGGGTTTTTTTTTTATTCTCACTTGATTTTAAGCCCTACTTAGAAAGCCTAGCCCAACACTAGACTGAACAGAAATTCACCTGTTTTCTTTGAGTATTGCTATCATTTGATGTTTTGCATTTAGATAACTAATGCATTTGGTGTGTATTCTTGATTATGGTGTGAGGTAGATATGATTTTATATTTTCCAAAAACATCAGTCAATTTTCTCAACACTGTTTATGGAAAAACAGAGCTTTGCCCTAGTGATTTCAGATGCCACATTAGTAACCTTATTTTCACATTTATTTGGTTCAATTTGTGGGCTTTTTATTCTATCACATTGGTCTGTCTACTTTTTCATAACACATTGCTACCCTGTTCTATTTAGAGGAACTTTATAAGGCAGGTGAGGTGGTGCACGCCTATCATTCCAGGGGCTTGGGAGCTGAAGCAGGAGGATGGGAAGTTCAAAGCCAGCTTCATCAACTTAGTGAGGCTCTACCCAACTTAGCGAGATCCTGTCTCTAAATAAAATATTTTTTTTAAAAAGCTGGGGATATGGTTCAGTGTTTAAGCACCCCTGGATTCAATCCCCTGTCCTTCCCCAAAATAACCAGGAATTGAACCAGGGATTGAACTCAGGGACACTCGGCCACTGAGCCACATCCCCAGTCCTATTTTGTATTTTATTTAGAGACAGGGCCTCACTGAGTTGCTTAGGGCCTCACTGAGTTGCTGAGGCTGGCTTTGAACTCTCAATCCTCCTGCCTCAGCCTCCCAAGTGCTGGGATTACATACGTGCGCCACCATGCCCGGCATAAATACTTTTTTAAAAAGGGTCTGTATAGTATGTTTTATGTCTGACGAGGCTTGTTGTGAAGTGGAACAGGAGCAGAGCAGCCTGCAGGAGCAAGGAGGATGGGTGCACGGGGCAGACGTCTTACTCCAGGAGCCGGTTCTGGAGACAGACTCAAATTTTATTGCAGAATTACAAAGCTTATATAGCATACAGTAGCCAATCACCATCTGTTAAGCTCTTCTGACTTCCTTGTGCCAAGCTCATGATCATACCATATAAGGGAAGAGAAAGTGTCAGGGTCCGGGCCCTGGATGTTTGGGCCCTGGCTAGGCTCTGGATACAGTAACCAATCAGCAGTTAGCAAGCTTTCCTGATATCCTTGTGCTAGGCTCTGGATATTCACAGAGAGCATAATTCACAGTACTGATCTGTCTATGCTTCTGAGAGGAGCAGGTTTGCCTGCTCCATAATTATGCTTCTTCCTGTGATGCAAACCACATTGCCTCAGGTATTCCTACAGAGGCTAGTCCTCCATTGCAATTTTACCTATGATAGTGTAATCCTAGCTCTACTTGTAAGAGTGCTTTCTTATACATTTATTATCATCTTGGTTTTATTATCAACTTATGCAATTCAATTAAAATGAGTAAATACTCTTAAGAGAATCACATCAGATTCATAAATTGCATCACAACTTTTTTTTTTTTTTTTTTTTGGTGGTGCTGGGGATTGAAGCCAGGGCTTTGTGTTTGCTAGGCAAGCCCTCTACCAACTGACCTATATCCTTAGCCCAATAATAGACATCTTTATGGTACAAATTCATCCTGTTCATAAAAAGGTGATTTACTTACATTTGTTCAGATCTACTTATGATTGTTTCAAGAATGTTTTAATATGTTTTTCATACAAGTTTTGTTCATGGCACATTTGTGTTATTCCTAGAAAAAGAGTTTTAAAATGGAGTTTTCTCTACTATCATTTCCTCTAGCTCATAGTAAATTTTATATAGGAAAGCTAATAGTTCCTGTACATTTATATTATATCCTATATTATTACTGAATTGTTTTATTGTTTTAATAAGTTTTATCATGAAGTCTTTAGGGATATTTTAAAAACTATAATAACATCAGAAAATAGTGGACATTTCAATTCTCTAACAGTTATTGTACATATTATTGAGTTCCCTTTTCTGATTTCATTGAATATTACCTTTAGTATAATGCTCAATTGATGAGGAATCTGGAAAAAAAACATTTCACCGAAGATGAAATACAGAGTAACAAAGTGCTTTTCCATGATTTTTAGCTATTGTGCCTTGAATCTTTCATCTTTATCACTGGATTATAAGTACTTAATACCCTTAAAAATTATAACATCCTGAAAATATTTTATAAATATTTCTTAGGAAAAATTTGAAGTGATATTTCACTAACTATACTGTGACATACTGGAGTCAGATAGAACTTAATTACCATAATTGTCCCACCACTTTTTGGTCTGTATCCTTGGTCATATTATGTAATCTTCCTAAAATCTGGATTCCTCATCCATAAAATGATGAAGATAACCTGCTAAGTTTCTTGTGAAGATTAAATGCCACCACACATATGCAGAATTTGGTATGGTTGCTGACACAATGCAATCAGTAAATTTTTTTTCATTTTGTTATATTTCATATTTACTCCCCTACACTTGGAGACAGCCTAATGCTAAATAAAATGGCTCTGGAACCACCATATAGGCAGACATCTTCCATTTCCAATTTGCAAGACATATAAGTCGTGGGACCTTAAAAAAAGTTGTTTAAATTTTTGTGTTTTAGACTATTCAACTGTGAAATGGGGGGAAAAAAAGGACTTTGTGAGAAGAAATGTTGCAATGTGTTTAAGGCACTTGAAACAGTTCTTGTAAATACAGTGAGTATTTAGTAAGTTATGTTTTTATTAATTCTCATTTTCACTTAATCTTTGCAGTGAATAAAATGAATACATTTTTGAAAGTGAAATTATGGCCCAATTAATAGTGAATCTGATGTTGAATGGTGTGTTGCATGGAAGAAAATAATTATGTCATCTTACCATCATTTATTATTTTTAAAAAACCTTCTTAAAATCACTTATAAATTAGAGCAAAATAATAATTACAACAATCATTCATGATAAAAGAAAAACCTCAGTTAAATGGAAAGAGATGAATTTCTTCAACTTGATAAAAGGTGTCTTCAAAAAACCTACGGCTGTTTTGATTTCAAGATGGCGGCTCACAGGAATCCATAGTCCTGCAGCAACTCAATGAACTAGTATTTAAAAAAACCACTAAAGTATCAGTTTCTAGAATGAAAAACGAATAAATAAAGGTAAGGGATGGCAGCAGTGTTGGATGTACTGTGTTGGACATGCTGTGGCTCAGTGGGGGAAGGGCAACACTTCTTCCAGAAGAAATATACTTTCACACTGAGCTTAAGAAAACCAGATGCTAATCAACATATCCACAATTGGAACAGATCATAATCTCAGAAAAAATGGCTGTCCTTACTGGGGAGAAAACCAAGAGTTCCTGGCTGAAGAGAGAACTGATAATGCCCAACATAGTTACCTGAATATCTTCCTAGCAGAGGTGATCAGTCCTGGGAAAGCACTGACAGCTTGACGGGGTATATTGGGTACACATGGAATTACTGCAGCCTATCACTGTTCAGCTGAAATCACTTCTAGTTCCCTCCCTCCCTCCCTCTGTCCCTCCCTTCCTTCCTTCCTTCCTGGTCTGGTACTTGGTATACCTGCTTTTTGAATATCCAAGAAGACCAAACAGCCACTTAGGTGACACTTTTCACTTAATAGTTGGTGTTCTTAGCCCCATTCTGAACACAGAAGAGAAATTTTGACCCTGCTGGGTTTCCGTAGAGTGGGGAAAAACAAAGTACATTTCTTTGGATTTTGACACATTGATCTGTGAGGGAGTATGTGGCTCAGAGAGGGTGGGAACTTGGGTCTGAGTGGATTGGAGGGAAAGTTCCAAGCCCCCACTCCCAAGATTACCAAATGGACAAGGCCTCTCTAAACAAGAGGTGCAATTCAAGTCAGATTAGTCTACAGAGAAAGCAGGTGAAGAAGCTGGTCAATTGCCCTAACAGACTCCACTCTCACCCTGGGACACAACAAAACCATTCTAAAATAGAAAAGCAGTTTATCCCAACTCCTCCAGAAGAGGTGGTCAGGGAAGGAGAGGGTCAAATTCTGCATGCAGACTCACCTAACAAGTTTGACTGGTTTGGGACAGACTTGAAATCTAAGGAGATTTGTTTTAAAGTCTTCTTCACAGCTGACAATTTCTAAAAGTTGAGAGCACCTGATAGAAAGACACTAATTCAAAAACTTCAACAATCCATCTGATCCTTTGGATGACAATTAACATAACAAATCATGGTATTAGCTAATGACTAATCCCACCTATATACAGCTATTGCACATGACTTCATCTTCTGTATCCACTTTACTCTTCAAATTTTAAACACCATCTCTCCTCCCTACCCTACATCTTACTTCCTCTTTTTTTTTTTGGTGGGGGAGGCTTCCTTTTATTTTCTTTTTCCTTTCTATTTATTAAATTTTTATCCAATTTTCAAATTCAATTTAGTATACAATCATTAGTGTGTAACCTTCTTAGCCTGTTATATTACTCCTCACCCACATTTCTTTTGGCTTAATAAAATCATAAAGATTTTTATTAATTACATTTATAGTACATGTTGACATATGAATTAATTTTAAACTATTGTTTCTTATGGCTTTCTCTTCTTTCAAAGAGGCATTAGAGGTTGAAATTAACACTTGGATTACACTGAGCCAATGTGTTAAAGCTAAGACATACAGACAGCACAGGCCAAAGAGATCCCTCATAAAGGAGGAAGAGGAATCCATCTCAGAAGATGCACAAGTGTAAGACCTCTGAAAACATGAGGAAAAGGCAAATAAGTCCCTCTCCAAAATCTATAATCCCCCATTAAAGGTACCCACAGATATTGAAGAGGATGAAATTCCAGGAATGACTATAAATTATTAAAATGATCGATGAGAAGGCACACTTTTTTTTTCTTTGGTGCTGTGGATTAAACCCAGGGCCTTATGCATGTGAGACAAGCACTCTACCAACTGAGCTATTATATGGCATTTGCAAGTAAATGGATGGAGTTGGAGAACATCATGCTAAATGAGATAAACCAATACCCCAAAACCAAAGGCCAAATGTTTTCTCTGATAAGTGAATGCTGATGCATAAAGGAAGAATGGAGGAACTTTGGATTGTATAGATGGATATGAGGGGTGGGGAGAGGGTGGGGGGAAGGAAAGATGGTGGAATGAGACAAACATCATTATCCTACGTACATGCATGATTACATGAATGGTGTGACTACATCATGTACAACCAGAGAAATGAAAAGTTGTACACACAAAAAAATTAACAAGCTAAAAGAAGATCTAAAAAAAGAATTAAGTGAGCAAATACAGCAGGTAAAAGACCATTTTAATAGAGACAGAGATACTCAAAAGATACCAATCAGAACTCCTAAAAGTAAAAGACATAATAAATCAAATAAATTCACTGAAAGTATCACCAACAGATTAGATTATGTAGATAACCAAACTTCAAGCACTGAAATCAGTGTATATGAACTTGAAAACTCAGTAAACAGTAAAAATAAAAGAACATGAAAAGAATACACAATAACTCAAGGAAAACATTTAGAAACTAAACATGAGTCATTGGAATTGAAGACATGGAGATAAAGGCTAAGAACATTAAGAATATTTTCAATGGAATTATAGCAGAAAATTTTCCAAACCTTATGAATGAGATGGACATCCATATGGAACATATAGAACCTCAAATAGACAAGATCAGAAAACAGCCTCTCCAAAACTCATCATAATCATATTTACTAACATAGAGAATGCAGGTAGAATATTAAAAGTCACAAGAAAGAAACTTCAAGTCACATTTGGAAGTAAACCAGTAAGGCTCACTTCTGACTTCTCAGCTCAGACTGTAAAATTTACATTATAGCTTATTGGAATATAAATGTAAGTTTGGAGATTACCCAGAAGACTAGGATTGGAATCAACATATGACCCAGCCATTCCACACCTGTAGTATTTATCCAAGAGAACTAAATTGGCATACTATACTGATACATGTATATCAGTATTTTTAGCAGTACAATTCATAATAGTGAAGTTATAGAACCAGATTAGGTGCCCATCAACAATGGATAAGGAAAATATGGCATATAAACACAACTAAGTTTTATATAGTCATAAAGAATAAAAATGAAATTATATAATTTGCTGATAAATGGAGGAAACTCAGTTTCTCTTCAAGAGTGTAATGCAAAGTGAAATAAGTCAGATACAGGAGGTCAAAGGTCATGTGTTTCTCTCATATGTGGGCACTACAGAGAAATGAAGAAAAGGAATAAAAAAGGGATGACACAAAATAAAAGAGAAACCAATGGAGGAAAGGTAGTGTTTGAGAAGGAGGGAGGAAGGGAGGACATGGAGAAGTATAGGGGAATAAAATCTACCAAATTATGCTATGTCCCTGCACAAACATACCAAAATGAATTCCATTTTGAAATATAATTATAGTTCACAAATTCAAATAATAATAATAGAAGGGAGATCAGTAGAGCAGAGCGAGCAGATGAGGGGAGGAATGTGGGGAAGGAAAGGGAAGATTCTGAGATTTAGATTGATCAAATTACATTAGGTTCAGGTTCAAACATGGCATAATAAACCCTACTAATATGTATAATTATGATACATCAATTTTAAAAAACCTACAGCTAGTATCATGTTTAGTTGTGGAAACCTAGAAGCTTTCCCACTGAGATCTGGTACAAGATAAGAACGTTTTCTTTTACTACTCTTTTTCCCACACCATTCTGGAAATCCTAGTGAAGTTGGACAATAATATAAAAGGTATACTGATTGAAATGGGAGCAAAGAAAAATGCCTTTGTTTATAAATCATATGCTTGTCTACATAGAAAATTTGAAAGAACTGAGAGACAATTTTCTGAAATTAATGAGTAATAACAGTGAGGTTCCAGGACATAAGACTAATATACAAGAGTCATTTGCTTTCCTGAATACCAGCAATAAACAGGTAGAACTTGAAATGAAAATACCATTTACTTTACCACTCGCCAAAATGAAATACACATAAATATGATAAAATTATATTAGATCTACATGAGGAAAACTACAAAAATCTGTTAAATTAAAAAAGAGTCAAACAAATGGAGAGACACTCCATGTTCATGAGTAGTAGGACTTGATACTGTTAGATATTTTCAAATTAATGTATAAATTCAATACAATCTCAATAAAAATCCCAGGAATTTATTTAATGTACAAATTATTTTTTGTACATTAACACACTGATCCTATATTTGTTAGCTTTTCATCTCTTTGACCAGAAAACTTGACAAGACAAACTTAGAGAAGGACTTTCTCTTTAGTTAGTTCAAACTTTATTTAGTTCAAACTTTCAGGGAATTCAGTCTATGGTTGGACAACTTCATTGCTCTGGGCCTGAGTTGAGGCAAAACATCATGGTGGAAAGGTACAGCAGAGGAAAGATAACTCAGATCATGGCAGCCAAAAAGCAAAGGGGTGAGAGAGGAAGAGGTTGGGGAAATGACAAATACTTTCAGGACATGCTCTGAGAGATCTACTCTCTCCAACTAACTTCCACTTCCCAGTATTTCATTCAGCTACTGTTGAGGTCAGAGCCCTCATGATCCACTCATTACCTAAAAGTTCTGCCTCTGAATCTTGTATTGGGAACCATGCTTTCAACATGAGACTTTTTGGTGGACATTCCAGATCCAAACCCTAACAGATTATAAAGCTGATATGGAGAAAAAAAAGACCCAGAGTATCCAAATACAATATTGAAAGTTAAGAACTAATTTGGATGACTGATGTTACCTGAATTTAAGATTTATTACAGAGCTTCAATAGTTAAGACAGAGTGTAACTGGCATAAAGAATAGACAAAGAGATCAATGGAACGAAGTAAAAACCCAGAAGTGGATGCACGCAAATATAGTCACCTGATCTTTGACAAAGAAGCAAAGGTAATGTGTGCTATAACAACTGGGTATCCACACGTGGAAAGATGAATTTAGGCAAAGATCTTATACCATTCAGAAAAGTTAACTAAAAATTAATCACAAACTTAAATGAATGACTCAGAACTATAACACTCCTAGAAGATAACACCAGAGAAAATATAGATGTCATTGGGTATGGCAATGATTTTGACATGCAACACCAAACACATAATCCATGAAAATATTGGATAAACTGGACTTAAATTGAAACCTTATGCTCACCAAATGATACTTTTAAGGAAATGAAATGTTATGCCACAGACTGGGAGAAAATAGTAGGATATCCGATAAGGACACATCAGAAATATTCAAAGAACATCTCAGTGGATGGATAATGTCATTATATGCATGTCAAAACTCACAGAATATACTACACAGAATAAGCCATAAGGTAACAACATATTTTAGTTAGTAATGATATGGCATCATGATCACATTGATTGTAATAAATGTAACACACTTGTGCAGGGTAACGATGGCGGGGATAGTGTGTGTGGAGTGCAGGGGTATGTGGGAACTTTCTATACTTCCTGTTCTATTTTGATATGAAGTTAATGATTCCCTAAAACACAAAGTGTATTTATGTATAAAAATAATAATGAAGACAGAGGACATATTTTTTCATAATCTATGTAGAAATGATTCTAGTGATCTGCAATAAGATGATGCCTTTAAAATTAAGGTCTTTTTTTTTCAATAAAACATGATTATATTTCAACACACAATTTGTATACAACCAAAAAATAAAGCACTGCAGTAAAGAAAATTGAAAAACATACATATATATATATGTTACATATACATATTTCATTTATAATATATGACATAATATTAACACAAGTATAAATGAGTTCTTAGAAATCAGTAACATAAAGACTATTATTACAGGAAAATGAAAATAAAGGAACAAGAACATGAAAAAATACAAATGAATAATAATGTGATATGAAGATAATCTAGTTTAACAAATCTAGTTTAAATCTAGTTTAATCTAGTTTAATCTAGTTTAAAATCTAGTTTAATCTAGTTTAAAAAGAAAATGCTTTCTTTTTAATACACATTATCAATGATCAAGAAAATACTGATATCTAACGTTTGTACAGTATTAGAAAATGGGGAACACTGATCAAACAATGGAAGAACTTACTCCAATTACGAGGAAATTTTACTCAACTGTAGATTTTGCATATACTTTTCCCCGGCAATTCTAGTCCACAGAAATCATTCCAAAGTAGGTGGAAAATTCAAATTTATATATAAGGATGTTTACCATATTAAAAATACATGGATAATATACATAGACATAGAAAATAAATAGCTAATATAATAATGAAAAAATGACATCAATTTGCCTTTGAAAAAACATCCTAAGAATGAGAAGACTCCATTTAATGGCAGATAACATTAGGGTTTAAAAGAAGGAGAAAGGAAGAAGGAGAAAGAAATTTAACGAATAAAAGTACTAGCTGGGCATGGTGATGCATCCCTGTAATTCCAGAGACTTGAAGGCTGAGGCAGGAGGACTGCAAGTTTAAGGTCAGTCTCAGCAATTTAGCAATACCCTCAGCAACTAAGCCTGGTCTTAAAATAATAAAGACTGGGGATGAAGTCTAGTGGTAAAGAACCCCCCCAGGGTTGGTTGAGGTTGTGGCTCAGTGGTAAAATGTTTGCCTAGCATGTGTGAGGAACTGGGTTTGATTCTCAGCACATATAAATAAATGAAAAAAAAAAAAGGCTATTAAAAATCTAAAAAAAAAAAAAAAAAAGAACCCCAGGGTCATCTGTCTCAGTACCAAAGGAGGAAAAGAAAAACTCCTTCACAAGATTCTACATCCTTTAATATTTTAAAGTAAGGTTCAAATTTATCCTGTCATAAGTGATAATTATAAATCATGCATATCATACTTATGGAAACAATGAGATGAAGCCCTTGAAATTCCACCATTCTAAACTTCTCTGGACACAAATGTTTCTTCCACTCCACTTCCTGAGATAAAGTCCAACGTCAACAAGAAAAACAATTAAATGACTAGGAAATAGAGTTTTCTGGGCTATATTTTAGGTCTTATCAAAAATGAGCTTTCTAAGTCCAATTCTTCTGATGAGCGAGGAGTGTCCATTGCAACACACATTAAGTAACAAGTCTCCATTCATTATAAGGTCTCTCTCTCTTTATATATGTGTGTGTGTGTGTGTGTGTGTGTGTGTGTAACCATCATGTTCAGCAAGTATCCATTTCTAAGTTCTTGAGGGTCTTGTCATGAAAAATGTTGAATAATCTTTAAATTTATTCTCAGCATCTCTATTTAATTGTATTTCCCATTAAGTCTATTAATATTATTTATTATTTTAATAGATTAAAGCCCCATGATCATGGCATATTTTTTCTAAATGAAGTGTTGGTTTAGGTTATTGTAATAGTGCATTTATATTCAGAAGTGCTTTTATTCATAAAACTTTGTGACTCTATCAAATTTGTTTTACTCTTTTTGTATTTTGTAAATTCTAAACAATTTGTCAGTATTTGGCAAGACTAATCATACTCTTATGCAGTCTAGGAACTGTGCTATTTGGTTTTTCCCAAATGGACTAAGAACTTAGGTCCACATAAAAAAACCTGCACAGATATGTTAGCAGCTTTACTCACAATTTTCAATGCTTGTTAGCAACCAGGATGTCCTTCAGCAGGTGAATGAATAAACTGTGGTACATCTATGGAGTGGAATATTACCAGTGCTAAAAAAGTATAGTTACACTATAGAGAAATAGGGAAGAAGTTTAAATGCATATTAGTAAGTAAAAGATGTCAGACAGGAAACGAATGGAGGAAGTATGGATGGTGCAGAGGAAAATGGGACGGGAAGGGGTGGGGGAAGGAAAGACAGTAGACTGAGATGGACAGTATTACCCTATGTATATGTAAGATTATATGAATTGTGTGAATCTACATTGTGAAAGAAAAGATATATTCCCTGCTGTATAATTATATCAAAATGGATTCTACTGTCATGTATAATTAAAAAGAACCAATAAATAAATAAATAATTTTTTAAAAAAAAGATGTCAGTCTGAAAAGAATAAATACTATAAGATTCCAATAACATAAGATTCTGGTAAAGCAAAACTGCAGAAACAGTAAAAGTTCACTGATTGCCAGAATGCTGGGAATTAGTGAATAGGAAGTTCACAGTGGATTCTAAGGACAAAATTAAAAATATGTATGATACAATAAAATTAGATAAATTTAATTATACATTCACCCAAGTCCATTGAATTCAAAACACAAAGAATGGACCCTAATGTAATGTATGAACTTTAGTAGAAAATGACAGGTCAGTGTAGGTTCATGGATTCTAACAAATGCATCACTCTGATGGGATATTTAATAATGGGAGAGTTCATGTCTGTGTGGTGTCAAGGGGTTAGGGAGAATCACTATACATTAACAATTTTTATTTCAACATAAAACTTCTCTAAACACAAAATATTTTAGAATAATGACAATTTCTTGGAAAATTATAGTTTTTGAGCAAATGAGATGGATTATAGCAATACTCTAAGCGATAGGAATGATGAATTGGAAATATTCTGTTTTAAGGTACCTGAGCTACTCCATATGGTATTATGAGAAAATGGAATAAAAATCATTGTAAATGTATATTGTTAACCAATAAAAAATTAAAACACAAAACATAATTATATACCAGGATAGAAACAAAACAGAATCATATGAAGTATTTAATTAAAACCAGAAAATGCAGAAAAAAAGGAAGACAAAACAAACAATGACAAAGGGAAGAAACAAAAAACATAAATATGGTAGATATTAATCCATTCATTTCAGTAATCCCTTTGAATGTCCCAATTAAAATTTTGAGATTGTCAAAAAGTCATACAAAAACAGGACCCAAATATATTATATCTAGAAGAAATCCATTTTAAATAAAGACACTGTTACTTTAAAAGTAGAAGGATGGACAAAGTTCAGCTATCATCAACATGAAACTGGAATAGCTATGTTAATTTTAAACAAAGTAATTTTAGAACAAAGAAAAGTATCAGGGTTAAAAAGGAGTATTATAAATTGAAAAACTGGTCAATTGTCTAAGTAGAGCTAACAAAACATAATGAAGACTTAACTTGCCTTCTCTTTCCTGGCCACCACAAAGACAGCAGGTTGGCTTCACCATGCCCTTCCACCATGATGTTCTGTCTTACTACAGACCCAGAAACAATGGAGCCAGTTGACAATGGATTGAAACATCTGAAACCATGTGACAACATTGTGTAAATAAGGAAAATTAATTGAGTCTACTTCAACAATGAAAGATTTTCTTCAATTGATAAAAAAAGACACAACTCCAAGAAGCCATAACAGTCTTTGACATGTATGCACCTAGCAACTAAGCATCAAAATATAAGAGACAAAGACTGTTAGGACTGCAAAAAGAAATAGACATATCCACTGTTATAGCTGGAGACTTCCACCAGACAGAAATCCAGTAAGGATGTATTTGTACTGAACAGAACTGAACTGGATCTAATTGACATTCATAGAATTGTTAGTACAGCAATAGCAGAAAGCACATCCTTCTCAAGCACACATGGAACATTCACCGTGATGGACCTCATTCCAGCCTATAAAACACATCTTAACAAATTTAGAGGGATAGAAAGCAAATGACGCACATTTTCAGACCAGAATGAATTAAATTAGAATTCAATAGCAGAATGTTAGCTGGACAATCAGAAAACAGTTGGAAAATAAACAAAACTCTTCTAAATAACACACATGTAAGAGATGAAATTGCAAGAGAAATCCAATTTTATTGCAGTTATTTTAAAATGAAACTGAAAATATAGTTTATTAAACTCTCTGATTTCAAACTTCTGCATAGTATAGTATTGGCAAAATGATAGATAATTAGATCAGTAGAATAGAACAGAGCTTAGAAATAGACCCAAAGAAATAAAGTCAACTGATCTTTGTCAAAGAGAAAAAGGCGATATGATGGAGAAAGGACAATCTTTTCAACAAGTGGTAATAGATCAACTAGCCATCGAATTGGTAAATAATTAAATCTAGACACTGACATTGTATGTTTTAAAAATTAACGTGCCATTAATCTAAGTGTAAAATGGAAAGATAAAATATCTAGAACATAACATAGGAGCATATCTTGGTAACTTGGAATTGACAAATAATGTTTTAAATACAACCAAAGAAACATTTTCATTTCCCTTTGTAAAGTTTAAAAAACTAACTTCTGCTCTGTGAAAGTCACTGTTAAGAAGGCAAAGATGGGCCATCAAGTGGAAGAAAATAATTGCAAAACACAAAAGGACTATTATCCAAAATACACAAAGAGCTCCTAAAATTCAACCATAAAAAAACAAGTCAATTAGAAAATGAGCAAAACATATGAATAAACTTCTCACCATAGAAGAAATACAGGTGGCAAATAAACATGAAAAGATGCTTCTTAACATTCCATGAAGTAATTGCAAATTAGAACAATAAGATACCACCACAGACTTACTGGAATGACCAAAACTCAGAATGCTGGCAACACCAGATGCTGGTGAGGATATAGCAGAACATGAACCTCATTCATTGCTGGTGGGAATTCAAAGTGATATATTCACTTTGGATGGAGGTTTGGCAGTTTCTTATTATACATTCAGAACATAAGCTCTAACTATGTACTCAAATGAGTTGAAAACATGCCCACAGAAAAAATCACACATGAATATTTACAGTTTCCTTATTTACAACTGCCCCAATCAAGAGCTATTGAGATGACCTTCATTAAATAAATGAATAATTCAAATATAGTATATTCATATAATTGAGTATTATTTAGCACTAAAAAGAAATTAAAAAATCAATGTACAAAAAGACATGAAGGAAGCTTCAATATATGTTCCAACTATATAAAATTCTGGAAAGGGCAAAAACTATAGAGATAGCAAAAAGATCATTGGTTGCCAGAAGTTTGAGGGGAGGGGCCAAGATGAACAGGTGGAGCATATGACATTTTTAGGGTGGTGAAACTATTGTTAATAATTTTGCAATGGTAGAAACAAAACAACACGCATTTGTCAACACTCATGTAACTGTACAACTCAAATAATGAACACTAATGTAAGCCATGCACTTTCTTTGAATATAGTATATCAATATCAACTAATCAATTCTAACACATGCTGAACGTTAATATAAGATGCCAATAAAAGGGAAACTCTGTGGGGGGTGGAGGGGAGGAGGTATATGGAAACTTCTTATACTATCACCTCAGTTTTTCTGCACACTTAGCATTGCTCTAAAAAATATAATCTGAGAAAATATCACTCAGACACAGTATAGTTTCCTTATAAATGATTGGCTGAGCAATATCAGTGGGGATTTCATGGAAATAAGATGTGATTATTATTTATCACCTTTCTGTGCCAGAAAATATTTTCACTTGTGCTCTCCCCAAATCCCAGTGATTTCTGAGTAAAAATAGCAAGACTTTTCAACATAATACATATTTATACAGTACTTATTGCTTTAACCCTGAAGGACTAAAGAAAAAAGCTAACAAAACGTATTTTCTCCTGATATTTGTCAAATTCTCAATATTTTCAAAAAGCATGTGTATATAATATTTTCTCTTTAATCCATCAAAGATTTGGCAAAAATTCAAAAACTTCTAGGACAATATCAGAGTAAAAGCAGGAATTTAATGAGGAAGTAGGACACCAAAGCACTTCAGCCATATTTTAAAAATAGCAGCATTGTGGATATATAATTCACTTGCCACACGATTCAGCCACTTAAAATGTACAATCAATGGGGTTTTTTTCTTTTTTTAAAAATTTTTTTATTTGTTTGAATTTGTTATACATGGTAGTAGAATGCATTGTACATTTTGATAGATCATACATAAATGGAGTGTAATTTCTCATTTTTCTGATTATACATTGATCCTACAATCAATGGTTTTTAATATTCCTCCACTACTTGGAACTGTGGGAAAAAATATCTTCTTGAATAGAGCTGGCCATTACATTTATTGGCATCCTGGGTTATGATGAGGATGATCCAGAGAATCTCAAGTTATTAACTTGTTTACATTATCAAAAATTCATAATATTATAATTATGATAATTAAAGCTATCAATAACTAATAATATCCTGACCTTCACAATATGACCACGACTGAAAATTTAACCTTATCTCCCTTTCCTGCTATAATGCTGTGCCTAGCACTTAGAATCCAACTAAAAATATGTTAAATTAAATTGAACGGTGGTTAAACATTAGCCTCCGGTTTTATCTGTTCTTAATTTTGTGACTAAGTATATTAACCTATTATACTAGAGCTCATTTCAATCACTTCAACTTCCAACATACTATACTCATTATGTTAATGGTTGTGATCAGAATCTTTGTTATTAAAATTATAACAGAATTCATCATTACATTAACCAAAAGCCACTAGACATTTTATGCAATATGTTATATGACCCATGTGTCTTTCTATTTACTAAAAGAGTCATCTAGAACTTTGAATGTTCTATAGAGAGCCAAGCCCAGCATGACTGAAATTAAAAAAAAAAAAACCTGATTAGGGATCTGCCACCTTGTTGATGGAATTTTGATTATTCTTGTTTGTTTTACAAAGCTAAAATAATACTCTATGGGAAACATTCTGGTTGATTATTTTCACTGTATTCTTATTAAGACAGCTAATATTCTGATATAATTTAGAAAGTTATATTGTGTTTCAAACAGTGCATTTTAACTTAAGCTATTTCTGATATTAATTAATGTAATAGATAAATATAGGCATAAAAATTAATTCAACATTATATTACCAAACTGAAAAGAAAAATAGTGCTTTCTTCTTTTTTATTTCCCTCACTAATCAAATTTCTATTAGAAATTTATCAATACATCCTAAATGTGGTTGATTATTAAGCTTTTTGTCCTCTTGAGGATAATGAAATATTTGTTTCTTGCTTTGGGTTTAAAACAATTTGAAATTTGAGAATCTTGCTGCAAAACAGATTTAAAAAAAGAAATGCAGCTGTCTTCATAAATAATTAAAGATCATCATGACTGATCTCTTCCTGGAGCGAATGTTTTTTTAAATTCCTTATTTTTCTAACAGATCCATTTGGTGCTGAATGGTTTCCAGTCATGATAAGCCTGATATATTTTTAAACCTAAAAGGTAGTTAAGCATTTGAATACATTTAATCCTGATTATTTATGAGGAGTAGCATAGTAGACATTATCTGAAGATGATTTTTCTAGAAGCAATTCTTATTTTTGGAAAGCAAAATGAAGAAAATCTCAATTAATATGAAGCAAGATCTCTGGGTGACTATTGAAGACCATGCAGTTGACCTGAATTCCTAACTGAGAAATCCGAATACCCTTTTTAGCATAGTTGGTCATGTCTTCCCCTCCTTCTTTATGTGCACATTTCTCCCACATCCAACAAGTGTCAAATCCTGTCCCAAATTCAGAACCTACAAAACTGATTATGTAATTATCTCTGTTCTCAATGAGCTCATGGACTAGGGAAATAGTTGTCAATCTTGGGTACGCATTAAAATATCCAGGAAGCTTTTAAAAATCTCCATGTCAAGAACACACCCCAAAACAATTAAATCAGGCTACTTTGGGAAACAGGGACCCAGAAATCAGTATTTTAGAAACATCTCACCTATCTCCCACTTTTTATTAATGTAGAATGCTACTGACTACATCAGTGGCTTTCATGTTTTAGTCATGTGTCTGT
Organism: Glaucomys volans; assembly: GCA_020662805.1. Taxonomy (NCBI): domain Eukaryota; kingdom Metazoa; phylum Chordata; class Mammalia; order Rodentia; family Sciuridae; genus Glaucomys; species Glaucomys volans. Next base: position 146,151 of record JAJEJO010004486.1, read on the forward strand.
ACCACCTACAGGGCTTGAACCTGAATTACTGGAGTTCCTGACTGGTTCCAGGTCTTGGGTGGGCCTTGGAAATTTTTTATTTTTAGCAATTTTCTAAGTGATAATTCAGTGGTTCTCAATCCTAAAAGAACATTAGAATGACTTGGCATACAAAGTAACACAAAAGAAGTAACAACAAAACACACCAATGTCTATGTCCTATCCCAGATCTTCTAATTGAATAGGGCAAAAGCAGAATCCAAGCACTATTATTTTTTAAAAGTTCCCCGGTGATTCTAACATACCTCCAGGTATGAGAACTGAGAACCAGTATATATCTAAACCAAAGGTTCTCAAGCTCTGGCTGCAGGTTTGAATCACTTTTTAAGATATTCAAAATTTGAAGTCTAGGTCATACCTTAGACAATTAAATTAGATTTTTTCTTTCTTTCTTTCCTTTTTTTTTTTTTTTTTTTTTGCACTGGACACTGAACCCAGGGGCACTTAACCACTGTGCCATATACCCAGTCCTTTTGAGATAGGGTCTCGCCAAGTTGTTTAGGACCTCGCTAAGTTGCTGAGACTGGCATCAAAATTGTGATCCTCCTACCTCAGCTTCCTGAGTCGCTGGGAAATTAGAATCTTTTGTGATGGGATTTAGCATCATTTTTAAATGGCTACCCAGGTAATTCCAATATGCAGTTAAGGTCAAGAACATACTGAAATAAAGGACTGAGAAAAATGCATGCATAGGAAAAGATGTGATGGAATATAATGAGGGCAATGGTACCATGCACAAAAGAAGGCACACTTACTCATTTTGGTTACATTCAAAGACTTTCACAAAAGAAAAGAAAAGAAAAGAAAAGAAAAGAAAAGAAAAGAAAAGAA